>JANHFM010003132.1:130828-142735 GCA_032468115.1 Grayia smithii
AATATGGAACTGAAAAGTTTCAAATTGCTTATGATTGAAAATATTGTAGGGAGTTAAAGTGTGTTAGAGATAACAAAAGCATATAAAATGGAGAGATTATGATTATTTATGATTGTAAAAAGTTAATAAGTTTTGCTCTGGGGAAGTCGGGGGGAGAGGGGAGGGCTTCTAGGGGGGGTTTAATTTGTTATAATTTGTTATAATCTGTAAAACTTTTCAATAAAGAAAGAAGCAGGAAATTGTGTCTTGGACAATTTTTTGGAGTAAAATCTCTCCTACTCTGCATTTGCATAGATGGGAAACTAATTTTCAGGACATGAATAAACTTACTGGAACATTCATTCTACTTTTAGAGTGGTGATTTTGGTTACTGTTTCAGATCTCTCAAAATCTTATTTTTAAGACACTTTGAAGAGGCAGAGCTGTTATACCAAGAGATCCTCTAAAGATAGGACTTGTTAAGGACTCATATAGAAAGAATTGTGTAAAGTTTTAGAAGATTCATGGTTTGGGGTGCAAAGTTTATTTTGCTTTTGGCTACTCAGTCTTTCTAAGTGAGTAATTTATTGTATTAATATAATGAATAAAGCAAGTTTAGATTTGGGAAACAATGAGATAAATATAATGATGACTATAAATGCTGTTCTCATAAGTGAAAAAGCTTTTTTGCATGAAAAAGTGCACAGCAATAATTGGTGATTGTGGGAGCCAATGTATTAGTGGGGAACTAATACATTGCTCTTTCACGGATAATAACTTTCCCAGTTATTGACTCTTGTTGAGATAGATTGTACGTGGGAGACATCTCCCTTATCAAAGCAAAATGCTTTGGGTGGAAAAATATTCCATAAAGTGGGTGCCATAGCAAAAAACTCCACTGCTTATGACTCATTAAGTATAGCTCCCTAGTTGATGGGACCTGTAGCATGTTTTCTCTGCTGGATCTGGTAGGACAGGCAGATGAAATTGAGGAGAGCTAGTCTCTCAGGTAACCAGGTCCCTTGCCATGTAGAGCTTGAATTCAGCACCTTGAATTAAATCATAGCTGAGAGAGACATTACAGAACAACCTGGCATTTAGAGGCAGCAGCTAAACCTGGCATTTAGAGGCATTTAGAGGCAGCAGCAGGGCAGAGCTGAGGATTTTGTTCAGTTTCTGCATGACAAAATCGGTCAGATTCAGAAGGATATAGACTCCGACGGTGCAGTCTTTTTTTTTATAAAAGTGTTTTATTGAATAATTAAAAAAACAAAAATACAAACAAACAAATGTAATTACAAATAAAAACAAACATAAAAATATATCGGACATGGGTCAACCTTGAGAATTGTCAATAAAGTATTATTTTACTTATTTACTGAGTGTTGTAATGTCTCTATTCTTAACAGTCCAAGATATTTCATTCAATGTTCGAATGCTCAACGAGCAATAACAAAAGTTCTTTTTAATGATTGGCACAATTACCATGTTAAGTCTCAGTGTCTTTGTTGATTCCTCGTATTAGCCAATTGTAAAAATTCTTCCAGATTTCGTAATATGTAGAGTCCTTTTTGTCTTTGATTTCCATACTTAAACGGTCCATTTCTGCACATGCGTAGATTTTTTGGATAACCTCATCTTCAGTCGGGGTATCTGTAGACTTCCATTTCTGAGCAAACGAGAGTTTAGCAGCTGTAAGGATATGTAATAGAAGATACTTTATGCTTTTGTTGTACCTATTTTTACTTATTCCTAAAAGGAAAAGTTCAGGTTTTTCCTCTATTTAGGTTGCCAATATTTCCTCCAACATTGTTTTAATCATCTTCCAATATTCTTTAGCTTTGGGACATTACCACCACATATGTTGTTGCCAATGAATTTATTACATTTCCAACAGGAGTTTGAGTTTGATTTACTAATTTTCACTAATTTGGTCGGTGGGAAGTGCCACCTGTAGAACATTTATAGAGGTTTTCCTTATAGGTTACTGTCAGGGTCAATTTTATGTTCGTTTCCCATAGGCTTAACCAATCGTCTAGCTCTATGTTATAACCAAACCATCTACTCCAAACCAACATGGTATCTTTGACTTGTTCCTCCCATAACTCTTGTTCTAATAAAAAATGGTAAAACTTTCTAATTTCTTTATCTCCCTCTTTTATCAATATTTTGTCAAATTCTGAGATGCCAATCTGAATACCTTCCTTTTTTTATCATTTGCCAATTTAGATTGGATTTGAAGATACTCCCGCCAATCTAAGTTAATACCCTCTGGAAAGAAAAGAACCTTGTTATGGCCCAAACTTTGGTTTTACTGTAGAAGGATTGAAGTGCCATGAAGGCACCTGATAGTATATATGGCTAGAGCTTCAAGATAGCAAACTTGTTCAGTTTATTCATTATATCAGTATAACCACACTATGTTCATAACATCAGGTTTTTATTTGGGTCTTTGTTTATCCAGCTTACTTTTATTTGTTGACTCTCTTTTTTGCCACGTGGTCTCAATATTGGGCTGTAATAAAAGACATAGATAGGAAGGGACCATTTAGATAACTAAATGTTCCCTATCCGCCATGCTATATACAAGTCAGGAGCTTGACTCAGCATAAGGCAACTTCCTGTGTTCCTACATAAAACCTTCTTTCTACAGTGCCAAATAGTTACTCCCTTCCCTTCCCCTCCACTTCTTGATCTTCCCTCTGCTGCTTTCAGAAATCTCTAAGTTGACCTGCTTATTTCTAAGTTAGAAGGAAGTGAAGGGCGGCAGCACCTTGAAGGATAATAGTGAAATCTGAGACAGAGAGCTTTTGTCACAATGCTGTTGGAAAGATGAATTCCCCTGCAGCCTCTCAGATTTCAGCTATGTGGAGAGACGTATTATGAGATCCCATCAATGGTGACAAAGGTATAAGGATGTGTGCATCGGCATTCAATACAATATATATGTTTTCTGTATTAACAGTGAGAATCTTTGTTTCATCTTTAAAGTATTAGGAAGTTTCTTTTCAGATATAATATAACATGACAACTGCAGTAATAATAAAACATTGTCTACACATTTTTGTTTTATATTATTTATTTTATTCTTGTAAATGTTAAAAATGTGAATCATTTATTTATATATCACACAGGAATAAATGTTCGTAACAAGGGCTACATTCCCGTGGTGGGTTGCTCCAGGTTCAGTCCGGTTCTTTAGAATAGGTAGCCGTGACACTGTGATGTCACCGAACCGGTTCTAAGAGTCCCTGACCGAAGCCCCCCTGTGTGCCCGTACTTACCTGTCCCTGCGCTTGCGCGCTTGCGCGCATGTGCAGGAAGCTTTTTTTTGAGGTTTTTTCGCTTAAAAAAGCTTCTGCGCATGCATGGGAGCACCCGTTCAGCGTGCGCGCAGAACGTGCACTCCGCGCGCTATAGAACCGCGTGCACCTATAGAACCAGTAGCAAAGGTAAGTAGAACCCACCCCTGCTACATTCCATGAATAATCTATTGAAGATTGGTAGGATTAAAGCCAGAAAACAGAGGGTAGAGATAGTCCTAACAGGTTGGAGTTGACTATTAACTGTCTAATACTCCATTTATTTCTGACATCTTTCTCTTCCAAGCAGTTGACTACAAAGGAGTGATAGATAGCTCTGCTAAAGGCACAACCTGATTTCATTTAAGCCTTTGAATAAGGCTGAATCCACATGAATTTAGCCTAAGACTATGTATTTTAGGACTGACACCATAGAATAGAACAATAAAGTTGTATATATTAAGCTTGTATTTAGATTTAGCTTCATTTTAATCCCTTTAACATTAATGGGACTGTTTTGGCACCTGTTTTGCTGATACGCTGCTGCTTTGAGATACCCTCATATTTGTGCTTGTTAAAATAATGATACTAACTAAGGCAATTTAAAGTCATCTAATTGTCACAGGCTTCTAGATGTCAATCAACTGCTGAGGGCATGAGAAGGGCCTATTAATAATGGAAGCACTAACTCAATGTATAATGCAGGCTTTTCAGTTCATTACTTGAAGCCTGTATGCTTCTGGGAATCACTTTAATGAAGAGATGTTTTGTTATGAACAAAATACTATTGAAAGATTAGACAGATACTCTGCACTGACCTTGCATTAATGTCTTATGATAACATACATCAAATTTCTTAGGATAATTGAAAACAACTGTGTGAATATAAATATATATACATGCACACATACATATCTTGAGAAAGCAACCTTCTCCTTATGAGGGCAAATTGTCAGAAACTTTTTTCTAAGTTAAAAATGTAATTGCTATTTATTATTATTATTGTCTAAGATGAGGAAGGACTATCCACACCCATGGATCACATGTAGTCTCCATTGTTCTGCTTCCAGAATTACCCTAGATATTCCATTGAAATGCACAGGGACCATTGAAATATAAAACAGTTTATGGGGAAAAGCTAAATAAAATCCGTTGAGACTTCAGATGGTTTTAGCAGAAGCAATGTAGCAAGAAATGTAACCCTTTTCATTTATAATAATGTTATAAAGATGATATTACTCTTCAAAGAAGAACAGGCAGTGCCTAACTGAAAAATATTCCCTTTTCCTATTCCAGATATTTAAAGATTATTACCATCCAAAATTCTCTTCCTTTCCAAAGGATTTCCCAGGGGATTATTTCCACAATAAACTTCTGGGAAATACAAAGGTGAGAGGTGGTGATAGATTCAAAGCCAACCTCTAAGCTTACTGGTTAACTGGAGATTTAAATTCTCCCTGTCCTAATCCAGCATTAATCATTATATCATTTGAATACTTTTCCTGCCATTGAAACAAGCAAAATATTTTCCTCTTATTTCCATCTTACTTACTTTATCACAGAGACTTTATCAAAATGCTAATGGAGGCAAAATCTAATTTATTCCATTGCACATCTCAACCTCTGGATTTTATCTGATGACGGTATAATTTTCCAGTGGAGCATAATGCAAAACTACATTTATAAAAAAAAGGTGCATATGCATATCCAGAAGTGTTTACAGTAATAATGGAGCTTATGACAAATCTGCCGCATGTAACATTGTGACTCATTTGAAGTCCTGAAAACTATTCTTCTAAGACTTTTCCCATGTACCAAATAGTAGATGGTGAAATTGTTAATAATAGATAACTTTTGAAGCACAAGCTGCTTACATCAAGTTTGGTTCAAAATATAAAAGTGGCAATCTATTGGCAATTTACTGCTGCACAGAAGTTCAATAATCAAGGAGCTATAATTGGTCTTATCTTTAGCAGCAAAATAACATAGTTGCCCTCTGTCAGAAACATATAGGTTGACTCTTCATAATGAGTAAACAGGCTTGTGAATCTAGATTGTGGAACGTGCAATTTTGAAATATCAATATGTTTAACTTCAATTATATCTATATAGCTCGTTAATTACAGTAAGAGAATCTTTTGTACTAAGAGCTTTGGGAAATCTAATCTTCATATTTCTGCAAGACTAAATCGCTCATTTTAGCAAGGTAAATCAATGGGAGGAAAAAACTTCTATAAGTGCTATTGTCTGATGAGTAAGATTTCAATGGTACCAGGAAGTGAATGAAGAAAAAAGGGTAGCCAAAGGATTAGGTTGGATATTAGTTGAAGATTTATTTATTTACCAAAACTATAATTAGGAAATGAAGCTCTCTTACAAAGGTAAAACTACAAACAAGAAAATGCTTCAAGGCATGGAAGAAAGTCTGCTTTTTAAAAAAAAAGCAAGGGTGGATTAGAAGAATCAACAGCTATTTTCAACCTAATTTCCCACACTCTGAATTGGGGATTACCCATTAATTAGTTTGCACCAGTTCCTTTTGAATAGCTATCATTCAAATGTTGATTGAATGACATTTAGCTAAAGTGCAAAGATTTGGAAAATAAATGTAGGCCTATGCTTTGTGTGTAATTTTGTGAAGCAGCCAAGAGTCCAAATAAAAATGAGTTCAAAATGGCTCTCCAATAGTTTACAGGAGAATAATCCCAGATAAATATTCATTTCTTGATGCTATGGTAGCCGCAGCTAAATCAGGATACCATTACATTGCAAGATGGAAGAAGGAGCTGCAGAATATAAACAAATATTTGCATTTGTAGTTTTCTTTAACCTGTAAACTGCAGATGTGTACAACTTTCAAAATTCTCACTTTCCATTTAGGAATGAAAATCTCAACCTATAACAAAAATTGTTACCAAATAGTAATTTTTCATTTGATAAAATAGAGAGGTCTATAATACATGGCTAGACATTTACTAACTGAATTTTATTTTATTTTATTATTTATATATTATTAAACTTGTTTGCCGCCAACCTGTAAATACTGGAGGAATTATATACATTTTCATTTTTGTCCTAACACTGTGAATTCCATTCCAAATGTGAGTCTTATCCCAACCCTCCAAATTACACATTTCAATGAACATAGTATAAAAGTGAAATGGTACAAAGTAAAACAAAAGTCTAGTTTTCAACTATGCTAGACAATTCAACTACACTAGACTAATAGGCCACTAAAATCTATTTTCATTACAAACTAAAGTATTCTGATTTTTTTCTCAGAAAATAGGAAAATTGGTAGTTAGATTGTCTCCTTATTATATAGTATTGCTGGTGTAATAAAGGGTGTATAATGTATTGTACATTATGTAAAAGTTTACTGCACTTTTTTTAAAAAAAGTAAGAAAATGAAAGCACAGCCAATGCATTCCTTGCCTCGTCTGAGTCTTCCTTGTTTATTTATTTTATTTCATTTAGGGAATTTATATTGCCGCTTATTCTCATATTCTCATATACTCAAGGCAGTTTACAGAATATAAAATATCATATAAAAACAATAAAACGATTAAGAGTCATATAATAAATAAATATAATAAAATCACCCCCCACCCTAGGGAAAGCACCTCACACAAGCCATTTAACTTATTTAACCATTTAACTTAACCAGCTCTGGGTTCCTCAGGCCCAGTGGCAAAACCAAGTCTTCAGCACCTTCTGGAAGAGTGCTAGAATGGGAATCATTTTAATCTCTGGGGAGATGATGTCCCAGAGAGAGGGGTCACCACAGAGAAAGCTCTTGTTCTGGGTCTCACCAGGTGTATGTCCCTAGGGCCATGATAGCGAACCTATGGCATGCTTGCCACAGGTGGCACATGGCGCCATTGCCCCAATTCAGCTCTGCCACTCATGCATGCGCACTTCCCGCCAGCCAGCTGGTTATTGGGTCTCTGCAGCGCATGCGGGGGGCGGGCCTGTCTATGGCTGCAAGTCTATTGTATTTTGGGGTTATTCGCATGCACACGTATGTGCTTTGGGCACTTGGTCCGGAAAAGGTTAGGTATCACTGCCCTCAGGGATGGGACCAGTAACATTCACTGCCTCCCCGCTCTGACGGGTCAGGTAGATGTAAGTGGCAAGAAACAGTCCCTCAGATAACCTGATCCTAAGCCATGAAGGGCTTTAAAGGTGACAACCAGCACCTTGAATTGCACCAAGAAGCAAATAGGCAGCCAACGCAGCTCCTGCAGGAGAGGTGATACATGTACACACCGGGGTCTGCACAAAACCATGTGGACCACTGCATTTTGCATCAACTGGAGCTTCTGGATGGTTTTCAAGAGCAGCCCCATGTAGAGCGTATTGCAATAGTCAAGATGGCATGAATTAGATTTCCTTTCTAATCTTATTATGGGATCAATGATCTGGAAATTGGTTCTTTGTTCTTAATACCTTTATTAAGAAACTAAGACACTGAAAAACTTTTGTAAGGTATTTATATTATTGTAATTAATTGTCATTAACTGTGATGGGCTCACTTATTAGCAAATAGCTTGTAGATATTGGGAAACCATATGATCATTATGCTATCTATGCCTCTCCTCTCTCTCAGCATTACAATCCTTTTTCTAGAGTACAAATACAGTAAAATGTTTGAATGAATTCCAGAAACATTTTATTTTATCCGTCTTTCCCTGTCTTTTGTATGATAGATAAAATTAAATTTCTTTTGGAAAAATGTTCTATCAGAAAAATCAATGCCTTTGATTTGGGTGTTCAGACAGCTTCTCTAAGTGCCCTCCAGACTGTGCCATTCCACAACTTCCAGAATATTAAGAGCTGTAAACCCAACATCTGGATGGGGGAGGAAATCTACTGAAGGCAGTATTCATTCACATGTGGTTTCCCACCCTATGTTTTTTAATCCTTCAACTGATCTGGATTCCTGTTGCATAGCTGCACTGTCATATGCACATGGTTCATCAATTTGATTAAGACTTTACATCATGCTATTTCATCACTCACTTATGCCTGGTGAATAATTTCCTCAGGAAAGTTTTGGTTACAGATGTACAAGCAACCATCCATTCCCATCAGTACAAAGGAAACATTTGTCTCTTGCCTATCTTTTTTGCATCATTCACACAAAACAATTAAAATGCTTTTCTTTCTTCTGTTAATTCTTTTAAAATTAATTTGGCAAAGGTATATAAAAGTTTATGTGATTCAAATATGCAA
Organism: Grayia smithii; assembly: GCA_032468115.1. Lineage (NCBI taxonomy): Eukaryota > Metazoa > Chordata > Lepidosauria > Squamata > Grayiidae > Grayia > Grayia smithii. The sequence goes on from JANHFM010003132.1 coordinate 139,345, forward strand.
TCATTTTCATTTAAGCCAATTTTAACCATTTTCCCCTCATACTTGGTTCTTTGAATTTATCAAAGATGCTTTTTCTTTCTGTAAGTTTCTTGAAAACAATTTCTTGGTTCTGCCTGGAAACCTGGGGGAAAAAAATTCATAAATGATATGTATCCTTCATGAAAAATGAAAATTAAATCACAATTTAACATTTATTGATTAGTGATTTAGAATTGTATAGTATGTATACCTAAAGGCATAACAAGAAGCAATGGATGGAAATTAATCAAGGAGAAATTTCTTGACAGAACACTTAATTAGTGAAAAGTTTAGCTATCAGAAGTTGTGGATGCTCCATCACTTTTAAGAAGATATTGGACAACCACTTGTCTGAAATGGTATAGAATCTGCTGCTTAAGCAGGGGGTTGGACTAGAAGGCCTCTAAGGTCCCTTCAAACTGTTATTCTGTTATAACAAGGTCATTTTTCCCTTTCTGAATCTACCTGAAATTTGTATCAATCGATCTTTCTCTGGCTTGTTCTACCATCATTGGTTAGAAGTGACCCAATTTGAAATCGTCTTTTACAATTTGTCCAGCCTTCAAGTTACTGCTTGAGTCTGTGATTCTAACGTTTCCTACTTCTGTTTAACAGTTATTTTTGGCCATGTAATAGTTATCCAAGGTATTACAAAATTGATTCTTTTTTAATGCAGGATTTCTGAGCCATTTTCAGGGCTGAAAATATTTTAAATCATTGTGTGATTTCAAAAGAGTATGATTGAACTTATAGCCCAGTCCTATCTCTAACACTTAGTTTTTATTTTTTGTTTTCTAAGAAAATGGCAGGTTCTTTTCTGTCAAAAACGTGATTTCCTCAGGTTTTGTATCTCTTCAGCAGAACCAAAACAAGCAGTGGGGCAGCCATAGAGAAAAATGGATGTGGACATACATTACTTTTCTGATACCCACATTGCTTATGTGGCCAATCTTTTTATATGTTTGTTTGTTTTCTTAATCCATCTGTTTCATTCTCCCCTTTTAGGCAGGCTTTAAAAGAGGGTCAAATTAACAAAGATCTGAGGGCGCTTTTATGACTTTATTTATTTATTTATTTATTTATTTATTTATTTATTTATTTGTTCGATTTATATGCCACCCTTGTCCCAAAGGACTCAGGGCAGCTCACAAGCTTCATAACGAACAATTAATAAATTAATTAAAAATTTAAAAAAATTAGCAAAGTAAAACACAATTAACACAATTAAAACAATTAAATTAAAACCCCCATCAGTCAGCCAATCTGCTGAAACAGCCAAGTCTTCAGATCACGGCGGAAGGATCGGAGGTCAGGGCCATCCGAAGCTCAGTGGGTAACCCAGAGGATCGGTGCGCTCACAGAGAACGCCCTTGCCCTGGGACATCATCATTAGGTAGAAGGCTGTTCAACTGCTATGACCTCACCAGGACTGTCCACAAGGTGTTGTAAAAAAAAGTCAACATAACAGCTGGGTCATAATTCTGCTCATTTTTTATGTGTGTCATATATTTCTTTGTATATATAATCTATGTATTTTTCAAGAAAAGATAGGTTGAATCTGGCTTTGTGCCCCAGCTTCTGCATACTGTGGGAATTATCATTATTGCATACCAATGAACAGCTTACAGTAATTTCAATGGAGCATACATCATTTTATATTCATTTTATAAAACAGGAAGCAGGAAGGAAAAGAGAAACATGTTTCCATGCAAGACTCATAAAACTGATCATTCTTACAGATTTTCATTTTACATCTACTGTATTCCACCCTTGGTTTACCTTTTTGGCAATTGTTACCAAAGGGGCAGTTTAGAACATCTGCAGACAATTTTTTTAAGGCACTAGTGATTTATAAAATTTTATTTCAAAGATATTTCCTACAAGATCTTGAGCTCTGTGGGACCACATGAATTTCCCCACAAAAATCCTTGGTTTCTTTCTAGAGTTTCTTTCATGACTTCTCTTGTCTCAGGGATTAAGCGGTTTTGCTTGAACTCAGTCTTTGTGAGCTATTAAATCAAGCAGCCCAAACAATTCCTTTACAGTTTTGTCATCTTTCATTACATTTTTAAAAATAGTTTTGAATTTAATTTTGAATTGCATTTGTGCTGGATTTGAGCTTCAGCTTGTACATATGCAAGCACATAACAACCTTTTGTTTATAATGTGACTTAAGCTGAGAAAAGTGACAGGATACCTGATAATACACAACTAGGCTGCTCAAATTTCCTTAGCTTTGATTCAGATATTAGTGACCATCCAAATCTGTGTCAAATGAGATATGTGTAAGGCACATTATATTTTCAGTGTAATATCTTATTTTTCCTATATAATAATTACACAAATCCAGCTGTGTTCAATGGATCATGCTTCCATTTCCTATGGGTGGAATATCATATAACATCCAGTGATATGATTTACAGAGACAGTACTGTAAATCCTTATTGTCTCTGGGTGTTCACAGAATAAAAACACAGAATTAGGTATATGGAAGAGCAGGCCATTTTGAAAACAGTATAACCAATTTCTAATAATATGTGAAACATTATAATTAACAATTAAAATTATTTTTTCATTATCTGTTAAGTTTGAATATCCTGATTATATACAGGCATTTTTAAAAGAAAAAAATCAAATAACCTTAACTAGGCATCAACTATCTGACCCTTGCAGGATTTAGAATATTTATCATCTCCCAAACTTAAGCTAAAATTTAAAAAATTATAAACTTTTTAAGGATCATAAGAATAGCTCAAAACTCTTAAAATTAACAAACCTCATGAAGATAAGAAAGCCAAAATCTGATAAGAAATTTCAGAAAGTTCTGACAGTCTTGCATGAAATATTATAACCTGCATCATTTACAATAAATAGTTTAAGAAATTTACTAGAGGGGATACCTAGTGATGCCTAGTGATTAAGATGCTGGGCTTGTCGATCAGAAGGTAGGCAATTCGAGACCCAAGCACCGCATGACAGGGTGAGCTCCCATTCTTACCCCAGCCCCTGCCAACCTAACAGTCTGAAAGCATGCAAATACAAGTAGATAAGTAGGTACTTTGGTGGGAAGGTAACAGTTCCATGCACTTCAGTGTATGTCAGCTACATGACCATGATAGAGTCTTCAGACAATGCTGGCTCCCTCAGCTATGAAATAGAGATGAACACCATTTTCTAGCCAAGAGTCAGACAGGACTGGACAGGGGAAACCTTTATTTGTTTAATAAATTTTCATATATTTTATTATATCTTCATATTATAGAGTAGGGGTCTCCAACCATGACAACTTGGGGGGCCTTTTTTTTTTAATCCAATTTATATCCCGCCCTTCTCCGAAGACTCAGGGTGACTTACAATTTATTAAGCACAAACC
>JANHFM010003132.1:158223-170176 GCA_032468115.1 Grayia smithii
GGTAGGTAGGTAGGTAGGTAGGTAGGTAGGTAGGTAGATAGATAGATAGATAGATAGATAGATAGATAGATAGATAAAGTCGGAAGCTCTGCTTACAACATGCAAGCTATAGAACTGTTACTTGAAAATTTCTTCATAAAATGTTGCAGTTTTTTCTTAATTGAAATATATTGCTGGGATAAATAATAAAAAAGGTATTTTATCCTAAAAGAAGAACTGTGTTTGCTATCAACCATTATTTGGCAAGAATCTCAGAAGTACAAATCAACAATGCCTTTCTATTTTAAAGAGCCATTTGTTTAGGGATAGTTTGAAGACAATGATTAAGAAAACAAAAATGGATACAGATGTTTAGCTCATAGCCAGGTGTGTTTGGCTGGATCTGTCTTACAATGAAACCTTTCCCATATGATGTTCAGGAAAACATTACCTGCACATGATTACCCATAGAAAGTAACAAGTAAAGTAACCCATAGAAAGCTATAAAGTAACCCTGATTTTGCTTTGATATTTAATTGTGAGGGGCATCATTTAATTGTCACTTGAATGCATTACTATGTTTCTCTTTTTCTTTTTGTGTTTGTCCATTAGACATTATCACAGTGTAGGATTGTAAAGCCTTTAAGTTAAGAAACGTATGCAGCACAACTAAGCCGCCCTGAGTCTCCGGAGAAGGGAGGAATATAAGTTGAATTAAAAAAAAAATATGAAAGATTATCTGACTACCGTCTTAAAAGAAAAAAAAAATGAAAAAACAATGTAACAGATGGCTACAATCCAGCCAAAAGCATTTTTCATTCAGTAGTTGGTATTACTTTAATGGAAAGTTCCTGTCTATAGAGTTGGATTAGCATTTTTAAAAAGCTGAAGAGTTGTTTGCACAATAGTCTCACAAATAATGTTAAAGTACAGAGGTACCTCAGTACCTGCTTGCTTTGAAACTTGTCGAATTTGGTACTCAATACCAATTTTGCTGCAAAAAATTTGTCTCAGTACTAATCATTTGTTTGGTGCTTGACATGCAAGCTAGAACTTGGTGTTGTCAGTTGCCTTGTGACCCACTACCTTTACTTATACTAGGACCTGATTCATTTGGTACAGAGGACTTAGTGACATGGCCCTAACCGATCTGAAGAGCCCTGGGGGCACAGTGGTTAGAATGCAGTATTGCAGGCTAATTATGCTGACTGCCAGCAGTTTGATCCCGAGTGGCTCAAGGTTGAATCAGCCTTTCATCTTGTAGAGGTCGGTTAAGTGAGGACCTAGATTGTTGAAGGCAATATATTGACTCTGTAAACTGTAAACTGCTTATAGAGGGCTGTAAGGCACTATGAAGTAATATAGAAGACAAATTCCTTGTGTGTCCAATCACACTTGGCCAATAAAGAATAAAGAATTCTATATAAGTCTAAGTGCTATTGCTATCTTACTTCTCTTTCTCAAATGAGGTCATGGCATTTCTTTTGTTATAGCTATCATACTTTCTGTATGAATTATGAGTTTCAAGAACTTGTATCAGATTTATTATCATTAATATTACTTCAGATATTGTTATTATGAATAGTAGTAATAACTTAACCTGAAGTTCTTATTCTGCTTGTATTAAAGAATAAGGCTTGCAACTCAGAGTTATGAATGTAGCATTATTTCTTGCACCATACTTTGAAACTTTATTACTTTTACTATAATTCAGTGAAGAATTCTTCCTCCTCCTGAAAGTTACATTTTTAATCCAGTTGCAGCATTTTATTACTGGGTTTACATTCGTGTGTCTGATTTCCCAATTATAGTCTCTGAATCATCAGATGCCACTGCAAATTCCTGATTTTATGCAAAACTCATTATTTACCAGTAGTAAGAGCCAAGTCATACTTCCCTATGGGGAATTTTCCAAGTGAATCTGTTTTGGTAATTTGGTAAAAGCAACTCACAACTTAAAGAACACTTTTAAAACTTAAAAGTTTTTCAAGGTAATTTCCAGTAGAACAATTACAAGAACTTCTTTGTCTCTCTAAATCTCACAGTTCTGTCTTCTCACTTCCTGTTCTTTGTTCAAAGTTCCCAATTCTTTTGCTTTTCAGTTGCATTTGTAGTCTGTCTTTAAAGGGTGAAGTCAATCAGGGATTTACTCAAGAGCAATAGGTACACACCAATAGGCACAGACCACTTCAATGTTTCATATTACAACTAATTGTAGTCATGACATTGTCTAAAACATACTGGCTGGGGAATTCTGGGAGTTGAGGTCTAGATGTTTTAAAGTTGGCAAGGCTCATCTTAAAATTGGCACGGCTATCCTGCTTGCTCCAGCATAAGAACACCCACTAACTTCCTGCCTTTTCTGAAGGAACTTTCTCACTATAAAATTCTGGACCATTTTGTTTGCTTGTTTAAAGTTCATTAGTGGACCAGTGAAAGGTTGCCTTTTTTTTCTACAGTTCATCATTGAAATGTTGAGATATATTTGTTTTTACAAATGCATTAAACCAATAAATACTTTTTTTTCTTTAATCAGTTTAAATTGATAAGAGTTCTATAACTTTTGCCCAAGTGACTGAGAAAATAGTAAAACTGGAGCATTTTCTCCTAGTTTTACCAGGCGATTTGGATGGGAAATGTTAAATATGAAAGAGTTTCAGATTCATTCATATAAATGAATTGACTGATATTTGCTTTCCTACATATGTGGAACTGGTAGAGAAGAGGACAATCCATCCATCAAGCTTGATGTAATCACTTCTCAACAGGATACCTGGTTAGCATTCTTATTAAACTGAAGATTGTATTCAAACGCAGACAGCAGTTTCTTAAACAGTTTTATTTCCTATTGATTTCAATACAGGCAACAGGCAGTTTATAGCTGCCATGGAAAACAGCCCTATGTGCAAGACAGCACTTGAACCAAAGTAGTATAAGCCAATTTATAACTTTGAATAAAGCATTAATGAAATGACTTCATATTTCAAAAAGTTAAAAAATTATATCTTTGAATAGATCCTATGCCTTTGGAATCCCTGTTTCCCTCTGAACTCAGTCATTGCCTTGCAGACATTTCATTACCCAGCTAGGTAACACCAACAGTGTTATCATCAGATGCTGATATTGTCATCTAGTTGGGTAATGAAATATCTACAAGCAACTAAACTCTGGAGGGTACCAAGGATTCTACAGCTCATCCTTGAGCTTCATACTTCTAATAGTTATTTGTCCTTCCCAATAAGACTGGATAACATAAGGTCAATGGAGACATTGCATCAGAAGAGAACCCCACATGTGAACCACAAAAGAGCAAGAGTGTGAAAAAAATGTTTTTAATATTAAAAAGGACAATAGAGATGGGAGGCTCCTGAAAAGGGGCATTATTGTTGAAAAAAAAGTATTCCTTCCGTGCTCATTAGAGGACAAGAAAAACACAAGGGTATCCTTTTAAAAAAGGCATCAAAAGTTTAGAGGAAAAATAGAGTTTTTAATATTAAAGAGGACAATAGAGACAGGATATTGGGAGAGGTTGAGAAAGTAGTAATGACTTCTCGGAATTTTATTCTGATATGTTTGTATTTAGTGATATGGGAAATACTATAAGCAAGCCCAAGCTTTCAAGGTATAGGGCATAAAAAATCTAAATAAAGACATTCAAGACAAAGAAGCTGGCGTACCTTCTGGTAAAGATAACCTCATATTGGTTACAGTTCTATTTCTGCAATGTGAGTACACGGCATTGTTATGCAGTTCTTTTTTAAGTTCTATATTAATGCCTGCTAAGGGTACACAGAATCTCTTTTCAAGAGTAGTGCACTTTAAATATTTGTATTCATTGCAGACAAGGAGTCTGTAGAATCAGCATTTTAGCCAATTAAGCTTTAATCAGGACAGAATGTTAAAATACACTAATTGAGCTAACCCCAATGGCATGTTTTGTCTTCCTTGGTATGTCACTCTACATTCCTTCAATTCACTGCTTACTACAAAGTAGAACAAATGTATATACTATTGCCAACATCAAAGATTTGGAGAGTGCCACTCTCAGGGCTAGTTTTTCCAAATTTTTCCTCTGGGATTGTGTGATGTTTATATCAACATTTATATGTAATCCAGAAAAAGAAGATCTTAGGTCAGAGTTCTCCAGAGCTATGCTGGCTGGAGAATTCTGGAAGCTGAAGTCCACAAGTCTTAAAGCGGCCAAGTTTGAAGACCTCTGAGCTAAGGTATTTGGCAAGATCTATCACCAGGTTAGAGAACACAATACTGCAGCCTTATTCAGTGGCTGTCTTCTTGATAGACCTGATAGACATTGAATTGGAGACATCCATAACCTGAAGAGAGGGTAAATGCAAACTCTTCAAAAGGGTTGATCAATATGTGGGAGTGTATACAAAGCACCTCTGTCTGATATAGGGAAACCAGTATACTTGAAGGGATATTACACTTTGGCCATAAGCTGAAAACTCAACTGCTTCTTTCTCTCCTGCTATTTATTTAAGGGACTTTATAACACAGATAAATCTTTGGATTTGTGACAGCTTTGCATTCACATCTACAGAACTAGGTAAGAATCACTGAAAAGACATGCAGATAGAAACCCTTGTTTCCACTGCTGACACTATGCCAGAAGTTATCCTTGCAGAAGATGAATGAAAGTTCCTGAATAAAAATTAGCCTTTAATTTCTGTAAAGCATTCAGTTGCTTCAGAGAGGATCTGGTTTGCTGTCTCAGCTGCATACCAGGTGTTTTCAATTGCTGACTAGAAAAAAAGTGCAGAAATAGTGTTTTGGCCTTCTGACAGCAGTTAGTGGTGCCTTAAAGCAATGTGAATGTTGCCTGTTGGAAGGCCTCAGTCTATGAGGAGACTATCTTTTGTCACTGTAAAATGAACACAGGAATATCACTCTAAAGGCTTGGCAAGAATTCATACATTATTCATATACCATCTAATGTTTATCAGGGTAACAAACACTGAGCCTTGTCAAATATATTGACAATATATGTAGATTAGGACCGGATCCTAATCTATAATAGATAATTTCAAAATAGCACTGACCTAATTGTTAGGAAAGCATGCTGATTATGAAAATAACATTTCCATACCATATTATTTGTAGTGTTGATAGCATGCTAAACAGTCTAAATCCATCTGGGGAGAACTTTGGCTATTTTGCTCAAGACGTCAGCTATTTTGTATTTCAATACAAACAGAGACTGACAACCCAGAAATGGATTCTACTCAGATGAGTTCAGTTTTCATTAATCACCCATCAAAAATAATTGACTCAAACAAAGAAAGGCCAATAGCACTTTGAATGTAGAGTGACACTTTTCCAGATTCAGTCTATGGCCTGTCTTGCAGTTAGAATCACATTGTAAATGGAAAATGTATCTTTACATACTTGATCACACAAACTAGTAACCTCTACTCCAAAGAACCATAGCCAGAACAATAGTAGAGTAGACCAGCAAATAATTTGGTGAAGGCATTTTAACACTTCAGCTGGATAAGCAAATTGCACTTATTTTATAGCAAAGATACAGAACATATGTTGGAAGTAAAAACAAATGAAATAACCAATAGTTTCCTATTCTTCTCTGATAGCTTCATTTTATAGTCTGAAGTAGTTACTTCATTGTATTAATAACCTCTGACATAATTTAGAAAGTTTTCTGTAAATTAATATGCAAACTAACATTTTCCACATAAATATAAGAATGAGACATTTCCTGAAGTCAGATATATCTTTTATTTTGTTCCTGATTGGAATTTCTTTCTGGGAATTAGAAAATATGTGCTAAGTTGCATTTCTAGAATCAAATGGATAGAACAAGCATTGGAGAAATGGTAGAACAAGCAATTGTAGGATTCTTCATGAAATCACTTTCAGTCATTCATCTATTACATTGTCCCAGCAATTTATTTACTGACTTAGTTGTCTGACATACTCTTAAGGGTGAGAGAGAGAAAGAAATGAATGCAGAAGATGAACACAAGCAGTTTCAGTCACTAATTATCAAAATTACAAAGTTGTTCTTGTTTATCTATTTGATCCCTTGATTCAGTTATATTCCATTTTTCTATTGTAGCAATTGTTCAATGCAGATAACAAAATTTAGTAACGGAAAATAAGAGCCAAATGAAGCTGGTATATGATGAATTTTTGCTTTCTATCAATTTCTTTTATAACATTCTGATGGAACACCTTCTTCCTACCTACAGTTGAAAGAGAGATCAGTAGGACAAATCTTTCTATGCAGAATTAAACCCAAAGATAAGGAGTCAGAATTAATATTTATAATATTTCTTCAAAGGAGTTTTTTAAACATATGAATTCAGGAATATCTATATGGATTTGCCCAGCAACATTAAATTAACTGTGCAGAAATCGAAGGAAATAAATTCATCAAAGAAGGATTCACACACTATATTAATCCAGGGACTTTATTATTTTGATGGAGAGACAGCAATACATGATTCATGTTGCCTTCATATGCAATGGCCATTCAATATTCTGAGAACCATTAAAAAGAAAAGGTTTATTTCAGATGTTATAAAATCTGATCGTGTTATCTAGTCTGTAAGAAAACCACCAAGCTCAGAGAGCACAAGGATCCCACATTATAAAATCTTAACCTCTACCAGTTCCCATTATTTTAAACATTTTTGACAAAAGCATAATAAAATACTAAAAGATATCATAATCCTTATACTTTGTTACAAAATTAGTAATAATATAGCTCTGAAAAATGGATTACAGGGCTTTTCTCAAAAGATCCTGGATAGAGAAATAATAACATATGCCAGTTTCTTAAGCTTGGCAATTTTAAGATATGTGGACTTCAAGTTCCAGAATTGGTTAAAGAAATTATTAAACCATATCAACCGTCAGAATTTAACTGGGATTTTTAAAGTTTGATCTCTCAACCTCTGTCTAGTTCCAGTTGCAAAACATTTAATGTACTTTTGAGACTTATTCACAAGGAAACCTCTGCTTATAAATACCATTGCTGCTTTGAACTATTGGGCACACTTTCCTTTGCTAATGGGCTTCAGGACCTGCTCCTTCAGGAATCTATGCTCCAGAGACCTGCAAAGTAATCTGGATTCCCTTCTGGTACAGGAGGCGGTTCTAAAATGAAGCAGGAACCACTGCAGAGCTGTAGAATATCTCCCAGGTCAGTTCTATAACTGCCTCTCTGATGATCTTGGAATCTTTCTAATTAATTCCCAAGGTTTGATCTATTCAATGGATTTTCTCCACTTGGAGTTCTGAATGAAGGCCAGTTTGAACACTATAGATTTAGTTCTTCTCAAAGATGGGAAGGGCAAGGGCAAGGGAAGGGAAGGGAATATAAAAAATCATCATCATCATCATCATCACTTTATTGTCATTGTACGTATATACACAGTATACCCATACAACAAAATTCACTTAACACCCAAAAACCAGGCCCAACACACATAACAATCCCCAAACACATCCCCACCCACCACAAATTCCCTGCCCCTGAACCACTCATGTCATAAGAAACCCTAAAGTTCCAAATCTATTTCTGGTTATATCTACACAAATTATATTTTGTACACATCAGGCCAATTGTGCTGTTGGTCTTTGATCATAGTGATCATACACAGAGACTGCTTTAGTGTGACTATTCTTCATGTACAGTCTCAATATTTTGACATAATAGCTACCAGTCATTCATGCTGACAAAAAGAAAAGAGTTGTAGCAATTAAACATGTGATTGAATCCAGACACTTAGATGGTAGTCTTCCTTACAGTTTACATGTGGGCCCAATTACATGGGCATAAACCTATCTATGTACATATATGCTTGTGTCAGTGCAGTATCCACACATTAGGAGCTCTATTGGGTTTTTTTTATAGGAATATGAATCAAAAGGAGATGACAGCACATTATATGCTTTATAGATTGAAAAAGACATCTGTTGCTCATTCTTTTAGCCCTCTGCTGGCAAAGCATAAATATGAAAATCAAGAAGGTAAAAAGGCAAGTGATTCTGCCAACATCTGAAACACTCCCACCCCACATTTTGTTTTGTTGTTGTTGTTGGGTTGTTGTTGTTGTTGTTTTGCTTTGGAAGGACAAACTGTTGTTCTTAAAAAATGTCATAAGACTTATGTTATCACCTTGAGCTTATATGAAATACCAGTATTTCTATTTCTACAGTTTTCTTGCTGAATTTTCTCTTTCTGATTTAGTTCTGGCAGAAAGTGTTAAGATCATTAGCAGAGTCACACTTACTTAAGAGTAAATAGTATTGAAAAACTAGGGGGTATTATTTGCTAAGGGAAAAAGGAAGAAAGTTATTTTCATACAAATAAAAAAAGATTGCCCACCAAGCAGGGACTAAGGAAATTTTCCAAACTGTGACTGGAATACCCTGGCCAGACATATTTTGGCTCCTGAGAAGGATGATGGTGGTATTTGCCTTCCAAGTGTAGCGGGCCAGGTGATTGATTCATATTTCAATTCCGATGTGGGAACTTAGTGTTTATTGCCTGTTAGAAGTGAATGGGGGGAGGAGGATGTGATTCATCAGCTATTGTACCTTTTAGTAGTAGCTTTCTGCTGCCTTTAAAACAGTGTTTCTCAATCTTGGCCACTGGAAGATGTGTGGACTTCAACTCCCAGAATTCCCCAGCCAGCAGTGGCCAAGGTTGAGAAACACTGCTTTAAAGGGTATTTAAAGTGACTATTGATGCTTTATTCATTTGCTATGATTCTAGAATTCCTAAATTGTGCTTAATTATTTAGCTATTATACTTGAAACAGAGACTTTTATTTATTCATTTTTCTTTGTAATCAGAGCAATTGTTCATTGTTTTGAAATTGTTGAAATTATATATCATTATAATTGAAAGTAAGTTTACGAAATGAATCATGAAAACCATTCATTCATTGAAGAATGAATAGCTATCAAGATTTCATTCTTCAAAAAGTATGAAGAGCCAATGTGGTGTAATGGTTAAACGTGTTGGTCTAGAATCCAGGAGACAGTGAGATCAAATCCTCCCTTAGGCATGAAAGCCAGCTGAGTGACCTGGGTGCCACTCATTTTCTCTCAGCCCAACTCACCTCAAAGGTGAGTCCTAGGAAATTACACATCATGATGATGATGATGAAGATGATGATGTTATCCATTCCTTCAAGTCTGACTCTTGGCCATTCTAAGGGCCAGGTCTCTCTACAACTTCTGATCTTTCATTATTTATTTGATTTTTTTTCTATGCTCTGGCTGTTTCAGCTTTGAGGGTGCCCAGCCACCTTCTTCTTTGATTGCCTGGTTTCCTTTTACTACTAACTCTTCCAAGCATAATTGCTGTCTCCAGTAAATTCCCCCATGCATGACATGCCAAAGTAAGTGAGACACAGTTTCGTGATTTTGCCTTCTAGTGACATGTCTGGTATTATTTTTTATTATTTTATGTTTTATTATTTAAATTTATATGCCGCCCTTCTCCCAAGGGACTCAGGGCGGCTCACAAAACATTAAAAAGACAATATAAAATTATAGAATTATAATAATTAAATAATTTAGATTAAAACAATTTAAAAAACAGAAAGAAATTAAAAGACCCAATCCCATCAACAGATCTGATTAAAAAGCCATGTCTTCAGATCACAACAGAAGGAGCGGAGGTCAGGGGCAGTCCGGAGGTCGGTGAACACTACTTCATTCCAGAGGGCTGATGCACCCACAGAGAATGCCCTCGCCCTGGGCACCACCAGCCGACATTGGCCGATGGAACCCTGAGGAGTGCAGCCCTATGTGAGCGCACAGGGCGGTGGGATGACGGCAGGATGTGGGATGAGGGGGCTTAACAGTGGCTTAATGACACTAGAAATGCTGGCCAGAACTGGTCTGCGCTCCAGCAGTTTGAGCCCAGCTCTGTGAGACGACGTGAGCTCCCATCTACCCAGCAGTTTGAAAGCATGCAATCTTGCAAGTAGATAAATGAGTCCCACTTTAGTGGAGAAAACCTAGCTGCATTCATGTGTGCAGGAAGCGGAAGCCGGCATTGGACCTGGCCAGACATGAGGCAATGCAATACAATGCGAAGTGAAACTGGCAGAGGAGCCCAGAAGAGCCAGCAACCTGAGTGCCGCTAGTCAGCTGGTGTAAGCTGGTTTGCCCCCCATGGTGCACCTAGGATAGGCATGCAAGGGTTGAACAGAATGAACTAGCAATTTAGGACTGCAATGTGTCTAGCATTTGTAAATTTCCCTAACATGGCATGACATATGATAGATAGATAGATAGATAGATAGATAGATAGATAGATAGATAGATAGATAGATTTACTTACTTACTTATTTACTTACTTATTTACTTACTTACTTATTTACTTACTTATTTACTTTATCTATCTGAGTAAAATAAATAAGTAAGTAAGTAAGTAAATTAAGTAACTAAATTAAGTAAGTAAGTAAATAAGTAAGTAAAAAACTCTGATGGTATCTATTCAATTTTTTTATTGTATTTGCTCTCAGGCAGTTACTCTTACTATTTCCTGAATTTCTTTCTTATCACCATTTAGCATCTTCACTGTTGATAAGAGAATTTTTATTTTTTGTTAAAAAATAAGGATTCCCAAGCTTATTAAGACTAGATAATTAGGATATAATCTTAAACTTCCTCTTGCTTTTTTATTCAAGAAATAAGAGAATCAAGCTTGTTAATTAAGATTTTTTAGTTCCTTCTAGTTATCATATAATTATAAATTGTAAAGTTGGATCTTGGAAAGTATCTAGTCCAAGCCACTGCTCTAGTGATATCCACCAGATAGCCATGTACCCGTTCTTTAAATATTTTCAGTGGATTTTTTTGTCTTCTGAGCAGGGGTGGGTTCTACTTTCCTTTACTACCGGTTCTCTTCATGCACGTGCAAAGCACATGCATCAGCTCGCACGCTCGCAAAACACGTGCGATGCACGTGCGCAGTTACTAAAAAAACTGAAAAAAACTCAAAACAAGCACTCTGTGCATGCGCAGAGCAGAAAAACAGAAAAAATGTAAGTATGGGTGCGCAGGTGGGCCCAGCTCCTGGCGGCGAAGAACCGGTTCAATGACGTCATACCATCACCACTACCGGCTCATGTGAACCAGGCCGAACCAGGAGCAACCCACCACTGCTTCTGAGGCAGATTCTTCCCTTGTTGAATTATTCTAACTGTTATAGAAAGCTTCATGATTTATCACCAAAAACAAAATTCCTTGTTTCTTATCAAGCATTCTGGAACAACTCCAAACAATTCTGTTCTGGCAGTTCCTATTTTTGAAGGCAATCGTCATATCTCTCTGCAGTCTTTTTTTTTCTTCTGTAGGCTACATACATCTGAAACTGTTTAGTTTATAAGCTTTTCCTTCTTTATCTTCTTGGTTGCTCTCCACTATACCAGCTCCAGTTTATCAATATTGTTCCTAAATTATGATGTCCAGAAATGGATGCAATCTACTGGGCACTGCATGAGCAACAGCAAGAGAGAGGAGCATTAAGTGTCTTGGTTTTAACAATATATTTCTGTTGATTCAATACAAAACTCCAATTGCTTTTTTTTGCAGTTACACTCATTGTCTCATAATTCAACTTCTGCTCCACTGTTGTCCAGTGTAGTTCTTTCATTCTATATTCATGTAAGTGATTTTTCTTACCCAAGTGAAGGGCTTTACATTTTTCCCTCTTAAAAATATATTTCATGTTTTTTGCTCATAGTTCCAGTTTGATATTCAGTGCTAACCTGTAAGGCAGACATTCTCAACAGAGACCTGACAATTATTTAAAGAGTTCCTCTAGGATATAAAGATTAAAAAAGCTATTCTAATGTAGTTAATGTCCCCCAATTTTGTATCATCTGAAAATCTCTCCTTTTTCTGTAGAAAAAATGTCTAGCTGATGTTTCTATATCCTTTATTTCTAATTCACTTTTATTTAGAATAG
>JANHFM010003133.1:19915-30708 GCA_032468115.1 Grayia smithii
AGCCGATTTCTCCGATAACGGGACGGCGCGCTGACAGCTATCAGCTGTCTCCGGCGCGGCTCCACCCGGAAGTCGAATTTGTTTTGTTTTTACCAGGTGTGTGGTGTTTGTGTGTGTGTGTGTTGGTTCTTTTACCCGCCAATAAAATATGCAGATTGTGGGATCTTTATCTTTCTTATTTCTTAGGGATAGGGAGGAAAATATCAGGTAAAAGCTGTTGGCTGCAACAGTATATTAAAGCAAGAAAGCACTTCCAGAGAGCACTTCCAGAGGATTCTGGGAGAGGAAGTTTGAGACTTCCTACTTTTCCATCTATGGTGTTATCCTTGTTGCTTCTATCACGGATTGATTGATGATCCATCAAATTGGGGTTAACTCCTTGTGACCATGTAGATTTTCTCCATGACGTTCTGTTAACAGTCCACCTATCACCAATGTAATTGAGTCCATGCTCCTTGCTGCTGTTCGTCCTTTTCTTCTCTTTCCTTCTTCCTTTCCCAGCATTAGAGCTGTGCCAGAGATTCACAACAAAGGTTTTTAAGCTATACTAATAAACTTGATTATTCTGCTTAAATTGTCATCATTAAACAACCAAAACAGTATTTCAGCAAAAGGAATGTGTATTTCTAAATTGTTAACTACAAATGTGTTTTTTTTTTTAAGTAAAAAAATTAAATAGGCAATTTCAGCTTGGGTGTTTTATACAACTAATGAAATCTTCTTTGCTCATCTGTTTATGTAGTCATTTGGGGGGGGGAATGCAAGCTTTCTTGCTTTTAAGTGCCTAAATTCTTTCTCAGTTTAGAATAAATTATACAAAATAATGGGGAGGGATTTGAAATATCTCTTCATACCTGAAGAAGAATCGAATGTCATCTGACAGTGAATTGTGACTTAAGTAGCTTTTGAATTTAAATTTAAATGCATTGAAATATTCCTAGCTTTTTAAATTGTATATATTTATATATCACAAATATGGTCAACCAACAAAATCCAATCGGTCAATTCCAAAAATTAAATTATGTTGAAATACCATTAATATTATAAAGTCATAAAGTAATACATAATCACGTAGTAAAAATAAATAAATAAATTCTGGTGTCAGCATTGAAAGGTCAGATAATTAATTACAATGAAGCTCTTGTGGTAGAAGAGCTAAGTTGTAACAGAAAATTTCTGAATTCTTCTAATTAATCAATAAATCTAAGAGGAAGATATTTGGAGAACGGGATTCCAATAGATTTTATCTTCTGTGATCAGTGAAGAGCACTCCAACTAAGTTCCTCAGAATGGCACAAATATATTGCACTCATTTTTTGTTTTTATTCCTTTATCATTTTCCCAGGCATCGTATCAATTGAACTACTTTTTCTTCCTTGTATTTATTCCATCCTACACATCCTGTATTTGTTGGTCTTCAACTCTGACCTTTTATCCAGAGAAGTTAAGAGTTCAACTAGATATGAAGGTGGATTTGAAGCTCCCTACCTAGTCCTATTCGCTTGTAAACACGGGGCATCTAATATAACAGAGTTGGAAGGAATCTTGGAGGTCTCCTAGTCCAACACCCTGCTGAAGCAGGAGACCCAGTACCATTTCAGACAAATTGCTGACGATCTCAGACAATCTCTTCTTAAACACAATTGTGCATCCACAACTTCTAGAGGCAGTCATTCCACTGGTTAATTGTTCTTAATGTCTGGAAATTTCTCCTTAGCTCTAGATTGGTTCACTCCTTGATTAGTTTCCACCCATTGCTTTTTGTCCTGTCTTCAGGTGCTTTGGAGAAAAGGTTGACCAGTTATCCTTTGTGGCAACCCATTAATTTTTTTTTTTTTGAATTGAAAAGTTTTGGAAACAAAATTTTACAAAATAAACCCCCCCAACATCATCAACATCAATTTAGTCTCTATTGCAGTGAGTCCAGTTGTAATACCTAATAAAAACAATGTTTTTAAGAAGAAGATACTCTTTGAACCGCAACCCATTAAATATTGAAACACTGCAATCATGTCACCCCTCAACCTTAGAAATGGTTGAATTAGAAATAGAAATGGATTGTAATTTTCAACAGTAGCTGCTGCGAAGACTTTAATGCAAAAGTCCCTTCTTCCTCTTCTCCAGATGAATTCCTGCTTGCCAATTACGACAACAACAACCCAACTCAATCCAATATTTATTCCCATCTGAGAAAAGACAACTTAGTACTACATTCAAAAATACTGGATCACAACAGAAGGTGGTGCATGGAATCTTGGAAAGTGCATGGATTACAGTACATGTGACTTCCTTCACCACTTTGCCCAAATAAATCTCCTTAAGCTGGAAATACATATCAAGGCAGCCACACATTCCCACTTCTTTCAAGGAAGGAGTTTAATCCATGACCTCTGTCTTCTTGTACTCCTTCATTTATTTATTATTTATTTACTTATTGCATTTCTATGCCACCCTTCTCCCGAGGGACTCAGGGCGGCTTACAAACAGCAATGATAAAAACAATTAAAACCAGACAACATAAAAACATAAAGGAACATGCAACAACAACAGCAACCACAACAATAACAACAACAACACATTAAAAAGGAGTATAGAAATAAAATAAGCCAAATTAAAGATAAAAAACAGTTGAATAGCAAGCAATAAGACCTAAATATTTCAAAAGCGGTTCAACTGTGACACCTTGTGTCTTCCAATGTGAATACAATTTAATAGATGTGCAAAAGGGATAGGGATTCAACCATCCTGCCTTTTTTGACACCAATCTCTCCCTCCTCCTAACAGAAAGTCCCATTCTTACCTGCTGATAAAGAGGTAAGTGGCTTGTTCCAACCTGAGTTTGGTTTTTAATAAAGAATGTCGGATGATGGATTAAAAATAATAATCCTAGGCTTGTATTTTCTGTCTGGTCAGCTTCATGCAATTAGAGATTTAGTACTTACCCTCTTGGTGTTCCTTTTCATTTTCCATTACAGCATGCTTGATTGGTTAAAAGAAATCTTATTCAGTAATATAATACATACTTCTATTCCAGTGTTCCCCAATCTTTCTGGCTTTATGGACTGGCAGGAGTAGCAGAGGTGTGGGCGGGAGATGGTTTTGCACATGCAATCTAGAGCTTTGCGCACTTTACTACCACTTGCACTGCCCAGTTCCCAACAGACCACCAATTGGTACCAGTCCTCAGACCAGGGGTTCAACACCCCTGCCCCAGCCCACCCCCTGTCCTACTATTCTGCTATCCCTAGGAGGGATGAAGGAAGAAAACTAGGAATGTATGCCGACAGTACATACTTCAAGCAGGGTCACTGAAGGTGTGCTCATCCCTGCTACCCAGTTAAACAAGCAAGCCCATTTATCGAGCAGCAGTGTCTCTGAAGTATACTCTCTATTTAATGTGTGTGCTGGGTGGATGAGTGTAGTTTTAAAATTGGAGGTGGAAGCATCAATAACTTGCATTTTGTGGATGACACTATTTTGATAGCTGAAAGTACGAGTGATTGTCAAGTTCTAGTAAAGAAATGCCAAGAAGCACAGTAAACAACTAGAAGCAGAAGAGAGATTGATGCTTCTGAACTTTGGTGTTGGAGAAGACTCTTGAGAATACCAGGAGAAAACAAACAAATGGATCATAGAACAAATCAATACAGCCTTCTTACCCAAAGTACAAATGACCAGCGAAAATTATCATATTTTGATACATTATTCAAAGACCTAGTCCCATTAGAGTGACAAGATATATATGCCTTTTTCTTTTCTTTTTGTGTTTTATTGTTCTTAACTGTAAGCCACCCAGAGACATTGGCAGCTGGGGAGCCTGTAAAATTGTTTAACTTAATAAACTCTATTTGCTTAATGGATTTCTCGGGCCACCCAATTCAAACAATGTGACTTTGGATAGCATATGACAAAGACAAACAATAAGCAAATGATCACACAATATATTTTTTTTTAAAAGCTACCCCATATAAAAATGGGGATCAAATGTGATAATTTATTTATTTATTAAACTAATATTCAGCTCATCTCACTATTCAGCAACGCAAGCATATAAATAAATAAAAAAGCTACCCAGACAATAAAATGGAGATCAAATGTGATAACTGAACAACCAAAACAGGAACTGCACTCACCTGGGTCCAAATTCCTAAAGAAAAATCCAGGTTTTAACAATCCTAAAGATGCTTTCTTTCCAAAAGGCCACTGGACTTTTCTTGTTCGGAAGAAGTTTTTTGGATGAGAAGTGAAACATCTTCAACCAAAAACAAAGTCCAGTGGCCTTTTGAAAAAAAAAAAAAAAAACACCTTTGGGACAGCCATGATCTGGATGACTATCTCCATAGACAGTTTTAACAGTTTTTTCTAAAATCAAGTACAGCAGATTTCTATATGGGGGCAGGGGAGAGTCATTGTAGAGTACAGGGATAGGACAGGCTTCCTAGGTTCCCTGGGATGGCAAAGTTTAAAATAGGAAACCTGGATTAGAATCCCTTATGCCACCAGGCTTGAAATTTTGGGTTTGGACAATCTGGAAGTGCGCCGCCTACAGTCTGATCTAAGCATAGTTCACAAAATTGTCTCCTACAACGTCTTACCTGTCAATGACTTCTTCAGCTTCAACGTCAATAATACACAGGCAAACAATTGATACAAACTCAAGGTAAACCGCTCCAAACTCAATTGTAAAAAATATGGCTTCAGCAACAGAGTGGTCAATGCCTGGAATGCTCTACCCAACTCCATTGTTACATCCTCAAACCCCCATAACTTCAACCTTAAACTGTCTACTGTGGACCTCACCCCATTCCTAAGAGGTCCATAAGGGGGGCGTGCATAAGCGCACCAGCGTGCCTACCATCTTTGTCCCACTGTCCCCATTTATTTGTATTCATTTCCTTCGTTCATGTTCATGTTCATTTTCATACCTGCTATCTTATACGTTTGACAAATAAATAAATAAATAAATAAATAAATAAATAAATAAATAAATAAATTACAACCTTTTTATTGAAGTATGTGGAGAGGTCAGATGTTCTTAGAGAAAGTGGCAAGTAACCCATTGCAGAAGTTAATTTTTCTCTTGTTGGCACATTTTGTTTTATAATATGTATTTTTATATTGTTTCTTTTAATTTTATACAGATTTTTTTTTTTAAAAAATGTGCTTTTTTATTGAATTGTTGTATGCCACCCAGAATAACATTTTCTGAGATGGGCACCTGTACAAATTTAATCCATATGTAAATAAATTAATAAACCACATCCTATGCCATTTAAAGGTGATAACTAGCACCTTGATTTATACATGGAAGCCTACCGGAAGCCAAAGTAACTCAAGAGTAGTGATGTCACATGAGTATAATGCGCTGCTTTTCATAACTATCCTGCCACTGCAAATGGTACTAACTGAACTTCTGTATGGTCTTCTAGAACAGATCCACGTAGAGCATGTTGCAGTATTCAAACTGGGAGATGGCTAAGGTTAGAATGACCATGAACAATTCTTCCAGCCTAGGAATGAGTACAATTGGTTCACTAGATGCAGTTGTGCAAAATCCCTCCTGGCTACAGCTGCCACCACCTCTTTAAACAGGACCTGTGAGTCTAGGAGATCCCAGTTTGTTCACCAGCTCTGAACAGGGTAGTGCAACCCTATCTAGAACCAAAGATGAATATACTCCAGTTCCCTGATCCCCAAGAACTCAGAATTCACTCAATTTGGCAGGGTTGAGCAGAAACTGTTCTGTTCCATCTAGACCTTTACAGTATCCAAACACTGGTACAGAACCTAAACACATTCACTTTGACATCCAGCAGCAGAGACATATAATTGGATATCATCAGGATACTAAGGATACCTCATCCCATGCCAGCAGGTGACTTGCTCAATGGATTTATGTATTGAAGAAGTGGGGGAGAACTCTGAAGCATTTTGCAAATCAGCTTCCTAGGGGTTGGCCACTCTCCTCCCAACAGCACCAACTTGGAGGAAGAAGAACCACCACCAAATAGTGTGCCCCACTCCCAGCCTCTTCAACTGTTTCAGAGGCATATTATCATCAATGTTATTGAAGGTTACCAATAAATTAAGAAGAGTCAATAAGGAAGCATCACCTCCATCTTGAGGTGTTCAAAGTTCATTAATTGAAGCTATCTCAGCTCTATGCCCATCTGAATCCCAATTCCTGGAAATGGTTCAGTTAATCTGTTTTCTCAATTTCCAACTGAAGCTATAAGCCCATGGTGGTGAACCTATGGCACACGTGCCAAAGGTGGCATGAAGACTCCTTTGTGGGCAGGTGAGCTGTTGCCCCAGCTCAGTTCTGCCACACATGTGCCTCCCACTAGCCAGCGGCTCTTCGGGTCTCTGCCATGCATGCATGGGGGATACATGCATGGGGATGAGTGTGCATGTGTGTGGGGTGCATGTGTGCGGGGTAGATGCTTGGGCAGGACGCATGCATGGGGATGGGGTGCATGCACGGGGGCCATGCATGCATTGCATTTTGGGGGTGCGTACACACACACTTTGGGCACTTGGTCCGGAAAAGATTAGCCATTACTGCTGTAAGCCAACCACCTTCTCAACAAAATGATTTCAGTAGTCATAGGTTCATATTGGGGCCCGAGCAAGTTCAGATTCTTCTGGAGAAGTCTATCTACTGCAGTGTTTCTCACCTTGGCCACTGGAAGATGTGTGGACTTCAATTCCCAGAATTCCTCAGCCAGCTCTGGGATATGAAGTCCACACATCTTCCAGTGGCCAAGGTTGAGAAACACTGATCTACTGCATATAGTTATTAACTGTCAACATTGATTTGATGGCAAATAAACAATTAATCAAAGCCATGTATTTTATTTAATCAAATTGAGGACTTATTGGGGGTCCAGGATAATTGAATAGCTTTCTAGTCAAGCCATCTGAATTTGGAAACAAACCCTTCTGTTAAATTGGTCAGCTCTGTTTAGTTCCTCTTTTTTTCCTTGAAAAAGGATACCATTTCTAAGTGTGAACACACTTTGCTTTAAAATGTGATATTCTGATAATTCTCAACAGAATTAGGAATCCATTTTGTGGCTAAAAGAAGTAATCATCTGATTTCTATATTGGGATCTGTTATCTAAATCAATCGTTAGTAATCCTATTTTGGATCTGAATGAATATGACTTCTAAGGTTTATAAAATAAATTGCTGTATTATCTCAAAAAAAAAAAAGAATAAATTCTGGCAAACCATTACCTCCTAGGAAGAGTAGATGCTGACTTCTGTTAATCCAACTCATTGGCCCATTTTGTTTATACAACTTTCTCTGGATTTTTGTAATTTTGTACCCACCGTTTTTGCCATTTCTCTAAATCAAGTCCATAACCAAAATTTTTCCACCATGCAATCATTGTTTCTTTAACTTGTTCTTCTTCCAATTTTACCTCTAATAAGTAACTATACAGTTTTTTAATTACAAAGTCATCAGAGCCTATTAAAATTTTATCTAAATTAGTCAAAGTGTTATAAAAACCTTCTGTCTTAGAATCTTCATCATATTTAGAAGATATTTGCAAATAAGAAAACCAATTCATCTTCAAACCTTGTTCTTTCAATTCTTGCTTCAATTTAAGTTCACCCTTTTCATCCAGTAATTCACTATATCTAACAATATAAATTGTCCAATGATGTCATGGTGTCCATGATGTCATTAAGGTTTGTATTGGATGTCTGCACTCCTGTTGTGTAGAGATTATTTTTAAAAGACATTTGGTGGGTGAGTGATGTTGATCTAGGGCAAGCGTGTCAAACTCTGGTGTCATGTTGCCATCATGTGACTTATCGTGACAGTTTTCCCCTTCGCGGAGCTGGGGTGGCATGGACTGCACATGATGCATCCGGCCCATGGGCCACCAGTTTGACAACCCTGATCTAGGGCATCCATCTGGAAATATAAATTCTGTGCTTCAGTATTTCATATGCTCCTATAAACTGATTGCATTTTGTTGAAATACTATTTAGGAGAATGTTTTAACCCTTTCACAAGAATGCCATGATATTATAGCCAGTGATGCACTGCCAGGGACCAATTAATGACACAGGATTCTAACTATACTTTATTATTACTCAGGTTTTCTACAATTTTACTGTGACCAATATCATTCATGCATAATTCAATGTGATAGAAGACTACCACTTTGCCTACCTAAATCATGTGACTACTGGTGGCATCACAAGAGCGTTTAAGAATGATCCCATCGTCATTCATCTGGTATATTCTGAAGATAAGGTCAGACTGTTAGAATAGTTTTACTCCTTGTATCTTTCATCAGGTCATACATAATAAAGCCAGAATAAATAAAAAAGTTAAGTCAAAAGCAAGTTATAGAGATTGAAAATGCAAAAGAATTTGTTCCATTTGTTCTTTTGGCCAACATTTATAGTGAGGTTTTTGGTCACAGAATTTAATGAATTTTCTTGACTCTTGATCCTCTTTGCCCACACACATGCAAACCAGTGATATGTTAATGAAATAAGAAAAGCCAATATGTAAAATGCTGTTCGTGAGGCTTTGTGTCTCTAAGCATTTGAATAAATATGACTAATTTTCTGATGCTAGCTTTAAAATATGTATACAAATCAACATGCATATCCACATACACAAAAATAATGCAAACTGTATTGCTTTTCTAAAACAACAGATAAAAATTATTTCATTATCATGCTAAATTGAAATTTCATCTGTTATAAAATTTAAAACACAGCATTATAAAATCATTTCAAGGGTTGGTTTCCTTTTTACTTCAGTGCAGTATAAGAGTTGTACCCTGGTTATGGTTATGGTTTATTGCACTTATATGCCGCCCTTCTCCCGAAGGACTCGGGGCGGCTCACAAATTAGAATATACAATAATAAATATATTTAAAAATATAAAATATTTTATATAGATGAAGAACAGTTGCAGGAATTGTCTAGTTTAGTGAAAAGAAGGACAAGGGGAGGCAAGATAGCAATGTTCCAATATTTGAGATGCTGCCATAGAGGTCAACCTATTTTCCAAAGCAAGACATGTAGCAATGGACAGAAACGAATCAAGGAGAGAAGCAACCTGGAATTAAGGGGAAATTTCCTAACCGCAAGAACAATTAACCAGTGGAACAACTTGCCACCTGAAGTTGTGGGTGCGTTATCACCGGAGGTTTTTAAGAGACTGGATAGTCACGTGTCTGAAATGATATGGGACAGGAGTCGGCAACCTTAAACACTCAAAGAGCCACAAAGGTCCTAACTGGAAGACACTGTTCAATTCTGGAGCCAACCGGAAGTCCTGTTACCGCAAGCATAGTGTCTCCTCCTAGCGCAGCGTCCTTTTTCCTGTACCTACCCTAACTGAAAGCCCTATCAATTGTGGAGCTGACTGGCGATAGGGAGCCACAGCAGAGGGATGAAAGAGCCACATGCGGCTCCAGAGCTGCAGGTTGCCGACCTCTGGTATAGGATTTCCTGCTTGAGGAGAGGATTGGACTACAAGTCCTCCAAGGTCCCTTCCATCTCTGTTATTCCATTAAGATGTTTTAATCTCATAGGAAATGAAGAAGCATCCATTGGCTTTCGCTATCCTACTTTGAAATATGCAGCTTTTCAGGATCAAAGTCCTAAGAGATCAGGAGATTAAACCGTCCGTTTCATTGAATGAGAAATTAATAAGCGAGTATTACAACCCTTCTTTTTTCAATAGTTGCATTCTCTCTCCTCCTCCCCCCCTTTCCTCAGTCCTCCATAGCTATGATGGCTTCCTCAGATAGAGAAAGTTTTGGGTTTTTTTCCATACTGCTAATGTGAAAAATCCATTGGATAGACCATCTTCGCCGCTTCTGCTTCAATTAACTTGTCCTTAAAAATATATCTTGTCTCATAAAATGATGAACACTTTCCAATATGCTGAAACTCTTGTTCACTCGAGAGATTGATTCATCATTACTATTATCAGCCCTGAACCAATAACAGAAAAGGACGGGTGAGGAATGGTACTTTGGGTGAAAATACAATCATTTGCAGATTCTATCTTGAGCTGATTTTATTAAAAATTTGCAGTCAACTTTATAAAGCCCCATGTCTGGTTCATTAAGGGAACATTACCTTACAATTATGATTAATTAGATTAAACTTATGAAAGTGTGTTATTTCTTGAAATCAAAAGGGTGCGAGAGGAATGATGGATGATGAAAGAGTGTGATAAATGAAGAAAGCAGCTGAACTAAATTGAATGTGTATTCATCCGTTTTCACTTCATAACTAATGATAAATTGAGCATGTCACATTTAACAATACATGTCCGGGTCTAAACACAGTCTGAAGTTTTTTTCCCCTCCTCTAATGTCTTCTGTCAGATAGAGATGCTTTGTTTACTCAAATCTTATCAAAATTCATTAGCATGCTGCCTCTGTAATCCAAATAAACCAAGAACAAAGGACAAATAAGGAATGTCTTAATAGGAACAGATGTGCAGGGGATGTTAAGATTAAAAGTCTGTAATAAAAGTTTCCATCTATTTTGAAAACTAGATACGGAGTGAAACAAACAGTGGGAGAAATTCTACTACTTATAAGTGGGTATTATGTTTACTTAGCTTTCATATTTAACAGAATAACAAAGTTGGGAGTCTTCAAGTCCAACCCCCTGCTCAGGTCGGACATTTTATACCATTTCAGACAAATGGTCATCCAATCTCTTCTTAAAAACTTCCAGTGTTGGAGCATTCACAACTTCTGGAGGCAGGTTGTTCCACTGATTAATTGTTCTAACTGTC
>JANHFM010003133.1:73524-84661 GCA_032468115.1 Grayia smithii
GCCAAAGGTGCACGGAACGCTGTTACCTTCCCACCAAAGGTGGTCCCTATTTTTCTACTTGCATTTTTTACGTGCTTCCAAACTGCTAGTTTGGCAGAAGCTGGGACAATTAACAGGAACTCACCCCATTATAGCATCTTAGGAGGGGACAATTATTGGGGTGATAGCAAGCAAAAAGAGACAATTGAAATGTTTCTTTCCTGAAGAAAGTCTGAAGAAAACATCTAATCTGAAATTTGCATTTACACTGGAAAAAAAAATCCCAATTTGGGTTTCTAAACAAAATGCCAATAATAATAGGGAACTTCACTTTTATGCAGTGCCAACACCATGTTCAAAAGCGGGTTTTCCTAACAAACAAATTTCTACTTTAATTTGCTCCTTGAGTCGATTTGGTGTAGGGGTTACAACATCAAACTAGAAATCAGGACATCATGAATTCTAGTCCCACTTTAGGCACTTAGCCAGTTAGGTGACCTTGGCTGAGATCCTCTGTCTCTCAAGCCTAGGAAGCAGGCCACAGCAAACTACTTCTGCAATCTTGCCAAGAAAACTGCACAAACCTGTCCAGGCAGCTGCCAGGAGTCAATACTGACTCAAAAGTACTGACACACACAAATTGTTCTTTAATGGCTGCTTTGGTCCCAGCCATTATTATATTCATGAATATATTATTATGATGATTGATTGATTATGAGCCATCAAGTTGATGTCGACTCTTAGCGACCACATCGATTGATTTTCTCCAGAAATATATTATTATAGTCATAATCATTTTCATTACCTATTGGCACTTTGACAAGCCTATATATGAAATGAAAAGCCATATTTTGCGGTCCACATACTTGGATAGTGAAAGAAATTAAGTTTCTTGGCATCCCAAGTACAGAGTTGCCCATTTGAATGGATGCTACGTAGCAAAATTAAACTTTAGCAAGAGCTATCACCATCCAAACTTCTCAGACTGTCTAAACTGCCTTGCAATAATCCCTTTCCTTTTTAAAAAAAATAATAATAATTGTGTTAATAAGACTAGAATGGCTGGAAATCGCTCATTAAAGAAATATTCTAGAGAGGAGTGAGATGTACAATGTAACAAATAATCTCCCTTACTCTAGCCAAAATTTTGTGTGACCATAAATCTTGGTTGACAGAGGTGAAGTTTCGGAAGAATTTTCCAGATATGCTTTTGTTTAAAATTCTTGTTTCTCTCACAGCTTCATTCTGACCAGGATAAAGGAGATGGTTCACTCAAGTACATCCTTTCTGGAGATGGAGCAGGGGACCTGTTCATCATCAATGAAAACACTGGAGATATCCAGGCCACAAGAAGACTTGATAGAGAAGAGAAACCTGTCTACATTCTTCGTGCTCAAGCTATCATCAAAAAGACCGGGAGACCTGTGGAACCAGAATCAGAGTTTATCATTAAGATCCACGATATCAATGACAATGAGCCCCTGTTTACAAAGGACATTTACAATGCCAGCGTCCCAGAAATGTCTGATGTAGGTAGGTGTCAGATCACTCAACCATGCTGGGATTAGTTTTCATTAGCTAGTCAAATGGCAGCTCTAAAGTTGGGATTACAAAAATCAAAGCAATGAGTACTTAACATGTCCAGCTGTACATTTTTCTGCTCTACAGTAAAGAGGGGAAAAAAAGGTAAAGACAGAAGATCTGCATTAAGTCACTTGTGTTGGAAGAAAGATGACAGAGAAAAGTGGTTTGTAGATGCAGATAACCATCTGGTATCATTGTAGGATCCATTTGATAAAATGGTGGCTTAGTAAGATTAGATTATGCAGCAGCACATGGTCATAAAAGAAAGAAGGAGGATAATTCAAAACTGTCCTTACTACATAGAAAGTATATTCTGTATAACCAGGTCCTCTAACAGTTAATTTTCAGATTAGGCTAAATTGTAATAAACATGTCTTTACTGCCATGTATTCAGCAACTGTTTTCACATATGTCCTTCTACAAATATTACAGTAATTTCTAGGTGCTGATAGAAGTCTACTCGGTACAGCTTTCTGAACAATAACAAAGATTTGGTAGTTGGAACTGAGATTTTATTGTAATACATGAAGGTCCCATTTGAATTAGAACTGACTTGCACAACTTTGTATGTGTAGGTAAGGAGGAGGCAAACTTGTTTTAATTTTTGTTAACTGGAAAACTATTCACAAATCCATGCTATTTTTTTCCTTTTGGTTTTCTCAGTATTTCCACTTAAATCAAAATTCAGTAGCATCAATCATAGTATACACATATAGTGGAATGTTTTTGCCTTGAATGAAGATAAACTACATCTATTTGACAAAAATAAGGAGAATTCAGTCGGGCACATTAGCATCTGATTAAGTTCATGAACTGATTTTCATGTGTCATGCAGCTATTTTATTGAAGCATTCCCATGCATCAACATTGGGATCTATCTGTCGTCTATCATCCCAGTAGGTAGGCAACACTTTGCTGACTTTGGCTGAACTTAGAAAACTAAGCAGGCAGGAACCTTGTTTAATAGTTAGATGAAAGATCACAAGGAAATTGCAGGGCTGTAAGCTACACCGGGAAATTTAAAAACTATACCCAGTAGGAGGCAGTGGCAAACCACTTCCATATTGCACATGGATGTGTCCATAGAGTTGGTCACATTGGATCACATTGTCCTGGTTTTCTCCTTTCCATCAAGTTTCTGTTTTGCCTACTATAACAATATTCTGATGGATTTAAGATATTTTTTCACAATTGTATTTGGAGGATTGGGGAAGTGCTGCTATGAGAAGGTAAAATTGAGACAGATCAGAGAAGAAAGGTTAGGAATCCTTAGGAATAGCTTTGAAGGTACAGAGAACTACAGTTAAAATAACTGTGTGTGTGTATGTTTGTTTTCGTAGATTTTCACGGGTATAGATATGCAAGTCTTGGTGTATTCAGGTTTTTTCCCATGTAAGATTGGGAGTATCAGTCGGCTTGTGTAAAGGACCCGCCGGCAGGTTTAAATGGCCCGCCTGACTGTCTCTGCATGCTGGCTGCCATGACATCATCTGCCTTCACCAGGAGGCCCAGATCGCGATCGTGGCTCCACCGTCATCTAGCCATCCACCCACTGTCTCGTGCTCCATCGGCTCTCCACCCACCATCCCATGCTCTGCCAGCTGTCCTCCCACCATCCCACTATTCCATGCTCTTCTGGCCTCTGTGTGCTTCTCCTCCACTTCTCCTGCTTCTCTCCAGGTTCATGTGTCGAGCCCTGGACTGGGGCTCGACATTGTGTTTTGATCTTCGAATTTTGCCTACAGATCTGAATTTCCTTGGGGACCCTCAAACAATCTTCTGACTCTGTTTTGCTTTTTAGATTAGCCAAAATGCTATCAGTTGCTTGGGATCTGGTCCTCTGGGCTTGTCTGTACTGTATGTTCTTCAGCACACTCTCTTTTTGCTATTACCCCAGAAGCAATTTTCTCATATCAGAAAAAAATACATTTTTGTCGGTCTGAATTTGGCCATTTGCTTGCCTGTTCTTTAAATTTTCAAGAATAGCCATATGGGGAGGAGACGGAGCGAGAGAAAGAACCATGATAAGCAGAAATTTCCTTTCTCCTCGTGTGGCTTGTCGGAATTGCCCTTCTTTCATTGTTTCCAGTAGGAGACTAAGGATTTCTTTTTATTTCAAATAGCAGGCACAAGCGTGAACTGATTCCATTAAAGAACATAGAAAGCCCCTTCCCTCATACCAGTTAAATCTCCTTTTCAGCTTGATAACCGCTATTTGTGAAATAAAATGTCAGTGGACTGAAAAACGAATGACACAATGCCATCGTGCGCAGTTTGATTCCTTTGAGCCCTTTGCAAAACATTGGAACAACTCCATCTTTCAAAGCAGGATGGGCATGCTTATATTTACAGCTAATTTTCATAAAATTAGTCAAGCCAGTGCTCCAAGGGCAGACCTTCAAAATTTGCGGTATCTGACTTCTCATAAAATCTCTTCTCAAACTGAAATTTTGTTGAACTCTTGACAGCAGTTGAAATGGCATCTTTTGATACGTCAGTTTATAACTCTGTATTTCATTGTCACAGGTACATTTGTCATGCAAGTCACTGCAACGGATGCCGATGACCCTACGTATGGGAACAGCGCTCGGGTTGTCTACAGTATTCTCCAGGGACAGCCATATTTTTCTGTCGAGTCTGAGTCAGGTCAGAGGACTTTAATCTGTCATACTCTGATAACCTCCGTAATTTAAAATGACTTGTTAAGTCAAGCTAGGATGTCATTAGGCAAACTCTTCAAAGAAATCCATTTGACTCAATGCAGGCTTTGCGAGTTCCAACAGAGCAATACGTCTATAAGCATGATACATTTTTTAATCAGAATATCTTAACCTAATAAGCAGAACTTAGCTTGGATGCAAATCCATTTAGCAAACATTGGGTATGTAGATGCTTCCATTAAAGCTGTGCTTAGCAGAGTCATTTGACTTTGAATGTGGGAGGAAAAAAAAAGAAAGAAAAGGAATTATATGCAGGAAAAAGATCTGGCTAATCGAAAGTCTTTTTAAAAATGGAACTAGGCTTACCGAGTTTCTCCTCCTATTTAGTTTGCAGCCTACTTCAGCTTTGATAACAAACTTTTCCTCATACATTCAAAGTGGCTTTGTGGCACTCCCTCCTCCAATTTTTCCCTAACACAACAAGGTTGTGGGTCTGCCTGGTTCTAGATCAATATTGCAGCACACTAGCTCATATGGAAGAAATGAGAGAGAGAGAGAGAGAGAGAGAGAGAGAGAGAGAGAGCTGCTAAAATTCATATTAGAATATGGGTATATATATTTTTTTCATTTTGAAGTACATGAGTTACCCTATTAAGGAGAAGGGGCATCAAAGCATTAGGTATAGAAATTACTGAAATAATTTACAGACATATTTGGTACACTGTAGATACTGCCATCATAAGATTAAACATAGCTGTTGTGCCAGCAATTCACAACTGGCTCATACTGGGAGGTATAAAGGGGAGGCATTGTATTATCTTTGTCATCACCATCTCCATCTCTATCTAATCTCTATCTCTGTATCTCTATCTAACTATTTATCTCATCATAGAGGCACTACATTCTGATTTCTGAAGTATTACTTAGAACAGGGGTGTCAAACTCAAGGCCCAGGAGGTTGGATCTGGCCTGCGGGGCCACCCTAGAAACAGCAAAGGACTGGCCTGTGGTGTCTTTGCCAGCGAAAATGGAGCTCAGGAGGACTATATGCGGCTCTCCCAGGCTCCGTTTTCAGCTGCGATGGCTTCCTGCCACCCTCTGCCAATGAAAACAGAGCTTGGGGGGCACCCGAACTCCATTTTCATTGGCAGAGGGTGGCAGGAATCCGTCACAGCTGAAAATGGA
This sequence comes from Grayia smithii, assembly GCA_032468115.1. Classification (NCBI taxonomy): domain Eukaryota; kingdom Metazoa; phylum Chordata; class Lepidosauria; order Squamata; family Grayiidae; genus Grayia; species Grayia smithii. Next base: position 78,933 of record JANHFM010003133.1, read on the forward strand.
ATTCTGGAGGCTTTTTCTCTGGCAGAGTGCTTGGGCCACCACAGACGCCCCCAACATGAGTGATGTCAAACATGGCCACCCCGGCCCCTGAGGTCAAACACAATCCTGATGCGGCCCTCAATGAAATCAAATTTGACACCCCTGACTTAGAATAACATATTTTTAAAAACTTTTTTTCCATTCTTAGGTATCATCAAAACAGCTTTGCTGAATATGGATCGAGAAAACCGGGAGCAGTACCAAGTAGTCATCCAAGCCAAGGATATGGGAGGCCAGATGGGCGGATTATCAGGAACCACCACGGTGAACATCACATTGACTGATGTCAATGACAATCCACCCCGCTTCCCCCAGAGTATGGGAAAGATACTTTTTTTTTCCTTATTTAGTTACATCCATAGAACATTTTGGCAATCAGATATAGGAACTTTATGTACAAGTAGGTACATGGGAAAATCACAATTTACTGTCAACATTAGACTATAAATCTCTGCAAACACCAAAAAAACAGCCAAAGCCCTATTTCATAATCTATTTACCTTCTTTAAATTCACATATTTCATTAAAAAGGAAATTTGAACCTTATGACTGCCAACATATTGTTAAAATGTTAAGTAACTAGCTTAATGTTTTATTCCCTCTTTGCATTGTGGGAAATTTTATTAGAATTTTAGAATTCTGTAGAATTTTACTCCCTCTTTGCATTGTGGGAAAGATGTTCCCTACTTTTTTCCTCTATTTTTCATTTATTTCTCTGTTTTCTTTTTAAAAAATAACTTTCTATTTTTCTTGTTATTCAAGGCACAGATTAGTTCACATCTTAACTACTGGCAATTACTTGTAAGAGTTTTCTTTTCAGCTATTCTGGTGTTATAATGTACCATTTTGAAGGAACAAAAGAAATCACTTAAGAACCAATTCAAATATAATAGGGAAAATTAGTCCAATTGTTAATCTATATCTACTTTGTTTATTTTTGTCTCCCTGTTTCATTAGTTAAATCACCTACATAAGATGCATTTTTGGGCTCTTATTTTTGCCAAATGCTGTGAAAATCGCACACAGATCCATCAGTAATAGATCATTTGGGAGAAGGTTGGATTAGAATCCTTTGGCCTGACATATTTGCTTTCCAAAGGCAAGGAATTCTCCATACATTGCAAAGCACTACTACCCATGTAGGGATTGTCAAGTTCTTTTTTCTACAAGGAAAAAAAATTCAGGACAGAAAAGTATGAGAAATGAATTTATTTATTCTTTCTTTCTTTTCCCCCCTGCTGAAGAAATATTCATAATATAGGGCAAATATCAGCCTGTGGGTACAGGGAAGAGGAAATTCCTGTTGACATGAGCTCTTTATAATGTGAGATGCTCTGATAATGCCCCAAGCTTTGCAAATACTGTAAAACAACAATACAGAGACACAATAACAAAACAGCCCCCGTCAAAGTATCTGTGGGTCATTTGCAGTGTAGCACATCAGAAGACAGTCTTTAGTGGTGCTCAGTTTCAGATTACTGAAATGTATTGCATGTTTTTATTTGATATTGTAAATATTTCTAGTTTCTTCTTTGGGTGAAAATGGCTTTTTATGTTGTGCTAAGAATGAAGCAAAGAAAAGAACAATTTGTCACAGGATGAAATTGGCTTTAAAGAAAAGATAATAGCTATGGATAAAAACACTCACCATGTTGGACTGTGCACACTCCTCTAGTCTAAAATGTTTGGTCACATAATGGTTTCTGAATATTTGGCTGTCTGGCAAGCTTGTAAAAAATAAATCAAGTTAAAATAGTTCCCTTTAAGTATGAAGAACATAATCTCCTCAGACTGAAAGAATAAATTGAGCCAGATTTGGATTTCTTCTTCGTGTCACTGATTCATGCTAAATTAGTAGATGTAGTACCATTTCCCTGCCACAAGTAGTGTCGAGTAGCAGGATTCAAAAGCAAGAGCTGTCTCTTTAATCTGCAGCTGCCACTAAATTGCTCAGAGTAAAGTACCCTGTATAATACTCACCAGTTTGATAATCCTCATGCATCATACTACTGCAATTAAAGAATTCTTCAGCCAGTTTTATTTATAGAAATCCCGCATTTTAATGCTTGTGCACTTTTCGGTTTGCATAACTAATCATGGAGCTTGCTTGGCAGAGAGATCATGCTGAGGGGGAAGACCCTTTTGTCTTAAATCACATGATTTGCATGAGGAGTATCCCAGATTTGATTCCCAAACCTCCTAAATAGGTAGGAGAAAGATAGTTTGACAGCCTAAAGAGCCACCTGGAAGAGACAAACAATTATGGCGAGTTATTTGTAATAGTGAAGATTTATTTAGCCACAAACAAATCTGTAGCCATTTGAGATTAAGACTAATAATGTTTAGTTAATGGGTCTAGTTAAGGGTTAATGGCATATAATACTCATGTAATACTAAATCCTAGCCCTGCCTAATTCTTTCAAGTTTCTCATGTGAACCAGGCCACTGATTTGCAGGAAGAAAATCTTCCCTATTTTTAAAGGAGCTGCAATCTAGTAGTAACTATCGATGTGTATACAGGCAGCTAACAGGTATAACAAGAAAATTTGAAGAGATTGTTGAAAAATGCTGAAATAATGTAATTTTACAATATTTAATTTATATATTAAATTATTGTATTTTATTACAATTTCATTTGAAATCATATTTTATTATAATTTCATTTTAAATTGTATTTTATCCAATTCCATTTTAAATTGTTTTTAAATCAGATTTTAGTATTAATTTGTGTTTGGCACTCTGCACTTTGATATGGCCCAAGGGCTAATCAATAAAGTAAACTAAGCTGAAATAATGTTAACTGTGTCTGATGGAATTTTCCATCTCTACTTTTAGGTGCCTATCAGTTCAAAATAGGAGAATCTGCACCCCTTAATTCACCAATTGGACGGATAAAGGCTAATGATGCAGATGTGGGTCCAAATGCTGAGATGGAATATAGCATTCTTGAAGGGGATGGCTCGGAAATGTTTGGGATTACAACAGATAAAGAAACACAAGAAGGCATTGTAATTGTAAAAAAGGTGTGTATTCTAAGATACTTCATTCCAGCTTTTATTGTGACCTGCAAAATGAAGTTTTTAAGATGTTCTTAAACAAAAGATCTATTGTGGTTCTCAACCTGTGGGTTGTGGATCTATTGTGCAGTGGTTCTCAACCTGTGGGTCGCGACCCCTTTGGGGGGGTCGAAAGACCCTTTCACAGGGGTCGCCTGAAGCTACACCATGCTTCAAGACAAAATTTCATTTATTTGTAATTAGAAACAATTATTTCACAATATATAATTACATATTGTTTTTGTGATTAATCACTATGCTTTAATTATGTTCAATTTGTAACAATGAAAATACATCCTGCATATCAGATATTTACATTTTGATTCATAATAGTAGCGAAATTACAGCTATGAAGTAGCAACAAAAATAATTTTATGGTTGTGGGTCACCACAACATGAGAAACTGTATTAAAGGGTCACAGCATTAGGAAGGTTGAGAACCACTGATATATTGGATTCAGAAACCAAATAAATAATATAGATACGATTCCTACAGTTGTATGGTTTCATGCAAGATACTGTATGTAGGGGAAAAAACCTTTAAGTTTTATAGTGCAGTCCTTGTGCATGTTTTGAATACCTTGGCATGGTCTCTGAAAATATTTTCAGCTTAACGTGATAGAACGATTATGGGTTGTTTCAAAATTCTTCACTTCAGAGGTATGCAAGGAATATTTTTGCATTCAGTTATTATATTCATTCTCATCATTTCTGCCCTTTTGCATTTGTTTCAAGCACAAAATAATGTTTAAATAATTCCCAATACATCCTAACTTCATGGGAAGGTTGAAGAAAAAAACAGGTTCTTGGAATAGATACAAGTGGAAAAAATTTCACATTTGATAAAACTAAAGATATATAGACCAAATATAAATGCACACATACACACACACACACACACACACACATATGCAATTTGCAGAAAAATAAAATTAAAGAGGCAAAACAAAGTATATTAAAGATAAAAGGGATTTAGCGACTATGGCAGTAAGAGGACTGTACGCCTTATCCGGAAAGATATTCCCATTTTTAATGTGTCTTCTGGGTAAAATCCTTAATATATAAAAGATCTTTGGTGACAGTTCTAATTCCACAAGGATAAAGTCATCCATTAAACAGAATCTTGTTGAATCAATCAATTAACAATTCAGAGTGCAGCGCATTAAAAATAAGTGAACATAAAATACCCTCCTGTATTTAAACAGTTGATGTGTGCAAATACAGAGCTGTATCTGTTCCATAATTTAAAAGTTATTTAAGGGTAAAGAAGAACAAGGCTTACCAGCTGCAGCTCTCTTATTTTGTAAATTTAGCTCTATTAATCTCTACATAAAAGAGAGCAAAACCTTCTTTAAGCTGTAATTACTCAAAACCTCAGGAGAGAAATACAGTTGTTGTTTTTTCCAAATCCCAGATTCACACACTGATTTAAAAAAAAAAAGAGGGAAAAACTAAACCCTGAAAGCAATAAATAAATATAACAAGGAGCAGTGGTAGAAAAATGAAAAATGAACTATCATTTCAAGCATTTCATTTAACGGATCATAGATTCGCTTCCAGTCTTATGCTGGCATTTCTCATAAGGGTGTTATACCTTAAAAATTTCACTATAAACTAATTAGATCCCTTCCAGTTAGGCACTGAATCTAGAAATCCATATGAGAATGCCAAAGGTAAATTAAAAGCTTGAGTTATAAAGCTGAAGAGGAGAATGCCACCAAGGGGAAAAAAAAAGAACCTTGAGATGGCTTGATGACAAAACCATAATTTGCATCTGAATACTCAAGTATTTTTTATGGGTGACTTGTTCTTATTTCATTATCATTTAAAACTAATTACACCTTTTATGTCCTTTTGAACAATCACCAAGCCCTTTGGCATTGTACACTATGATACAGAATAAAATTATATTGTGGCCTTAGAGTTGACTAGAAAGACCACATTAGCATTATATTTATAATTTCAGCAAGCTTTCAATCCTAATTGAATATTACTGGCATCTGTCCTGGGCGAGCTGGTCTATTCTAATTGATTTAGCTTTTATATATATGTTTTACTCTGTTGTGACTTGTCTAAAGTCTTTTGATTGAGGTGAATTATAAAAATTGTATCATAAATAAACAATGTTATAAGAAAGTTAATAGATAATAAGCCATGTCCTGCCTGCTTTTTTTTTTTTTTAAGGATTCTGTAACTCCCTTCCTGCTAAAGGTATGGCCATGGAATTTCTCTGACATATTTTTCAGAGTACCTCTATTGTGGCAGCTTCAAGGCCTAGGAGATGCAACAAAATTAATTTGGCTAATATATTTCCACACTGCCATTTGTTGAATGTCTCCAGTGGAGACTCTTCAGAATCCATTCTAACATTGAAATCCTCAGCTCTGTGGATTTCTAAACCTATCATAAGACTTCAATTTGTGCCACATCTGCAATAACCATTCTTGTGAAAGCTAAATATGGAATATGGTTGCTTGTATGCCAGAGGCCCTGGGCGGGCTGTGAATTAGGGTTAATGATTTGAATCATATGCATATACTGTTAGGTCTCCAGCATCCCTTTTGTCTTCATCAAGGAAAAATAAATCCAACTCACGTTCAAAGTTCAAGCCCCTTTATTTTCATGCATGCTGGC
>JANHFM010003133.1:92211-103058 GCA_032468115.1 Grayia smithii
TGGTGTCAGTGGAAATCATATGAATGAATGAATGGTGTCATGGAAATCATATGAATGAATGAATGAATGAATGAATGAATGAATGAATGAATGAATGGTGTCAGTGGAAATCATATGAATGAATGAATGGTGTCATGGAAATCATATGAATGAATGAATGAATGAATGAATGGTGTCATGGAAATTGAATGGATGAATGAATGAATGAATGAATGAATGAATGAATGAATGGTGTCAGTGGGCTGAATGATAGCTTATAAATTTGTAGTGCCTGTAAGCCAGCAGCTCCTTCCTGAATCATCTGCCATCATCTGCCACATAATCACTATGAATTTCTGGAATAACATATGGAATAAGGACTCCTGAAACATGACCCAGCCTCATATGTTCCCATCACTCCAGTGTCTGACACATTTGTATTACAGATTCATCACCTGTTATGCCCACTCCTTCTGCAATTATGTCTTAATGAAATTCAAAACAGTTGGATTGCTACTTTTAATTTATTGTAATTGGTACTGCTGTAGATACATAATCACTATACTATCTTGTAATTCCTATCAATTGGAGAGTTTTCAAAGCAATAACATTGTGATCTTTCCTTTCAATTTATCTTGGACCTAGGAGCAGAGAAAAAACTTTACAAGCCAGGAATTAGAGCTTACCTTTCATTTCTTCTTCTTCTTTTTTTTTTTGTAACATGTCAGGCAACTAATTTTTGAGGGGAGAGGTTACATTTCAATCCAACCATAAATGTACGCGCAAACATAGCTTTTTTTTTTTTAAGAAAAAGGATCCCTCCCCATATCTGAAACATGCATGTGCTTCAGCCCTAAACACATTATGTATCTCTGTGTTATACTGGATCATGTGATTAGCATGAGAAGCATGACTTTGTATTCAGTGACATGAACTGCAATTGTATGTGCTTTAAAAAAAAGTCCGTTAGAATTGAATGCAGCTCTAGTATCGTAAGTCTGCGCTTTTTAGCTTATTGACCACTAGAGACAAAACTGTGTACAGACTAAATTGTTACGTTCCAATACTTTTTTCCAAAAGCCAACAGAACAGGAATTAGAATGAGATTTTGGATACAGGATTAAGCTGAAAAATAGATCAAGTTTATTGGTTTTTCCCAACCAAGGTTTAGAAAGCAATGGGAATTGAAAAGAATGGTGAAATGGAAATGGTTCTCATTTCTTATCTGTCTTTCTATTTGTAGATATTCTGTGGATCGGCATACTGATATGGACAGAATTTTCAACATTGATTCTGGAAATGGATCAATATTTACTTCCAAACCTCTCGACCGAGAAATGTTATTGTGGCATAATATTACAGTAATAGCTGCTGAAATCAGTAAGTTGTCTCTAAACACACATACACACACACACACACACACACGCACACACACACTAATGCTCTAACAAGTGCAGTATTCTACCCAAGCATGGTCGAAAGGAAGTCAGGTCTATATGCTTTGGTTGCTTGCTGTTATTTAAAGACATAAACCTAAAAGAGTTTCTTTATTTTTTCTCATCTTTCCCTTGGCTATAGTTTATGAAGAGGCAACTGAATTCTGGAAGAGAAAGAAAATGGAGAGGCTCCTCATTTCATATCAAGCAAGCCAGAAGAATTCTTCTGGTTATTGACTATCAGTCAGCGGTTGCTGATTTGCAAACTAGTTATATAGATTAAAAAGATACAGATATATAATGTCAGGGAGGAGAATGAAAATCCTGTATGTTTTTCATTCCTGGGAATTTCAGTCCTATAGCATTGACCAAAATGAAAGAATAAAATTTAAAAGCCACTTACTTCTGCCGAAAGCCTGTAAATTTAATTAGGATCAGAATTAATTAGGAGAAATAAAAACCAGCTCATCACTCTTAAATCCATTAATGCGAAAGTTGTTATTGATGGGACTAACTTTCAAGTAGATATGCTTCAAGAGCTAGCCTCAGGGCAATTAGATTGCAGTGAAAGCAAAACGCATGTTTTGTCGTCTTTGAAAATGTCAGCCACGTGTATCATCCTTCACTATGCCCACTTTTGTTCAAGCAAAGGTGCTGGAAGAAGGAGTGATATTTCACTCCTTCAATTGATAACGGCAATTTAATCAATCAATCAATCAATCAGAATAGAGCTGGGAGGGACCTTGGAGGTGTTCTAGTCCAACCCGCTGCTCAAGCAGGAGAGCCTATACCAGGGGTGAAATGCTACCAGTTTGCTCTGGTTCGGGCGAACCGGAAGTGATAAAAAACTACCAGTTCGGTTGAACTGGCAGCTTAAAAATCTACCGGTTCGGGCAACCAGTAGTTAAAAAAAGCTACCGGTTCCTCCAAACCAGTACTTCCAAACAATCAGCTGTGCAGCGGGGTTTAGCTTTGCTAGAAAGCAGGAAATCCTGCTTTCTAGCAAAGCTAAATCACACACCATAGCTGATCATCCCCCTCGTTTCTTCTTGCCTTTCCAAGCCTCCTTTTGGCACATACTGCGCATGCACGCATGTATAGCACGTGCCAAAAGGAGGCTTGGGAAAGTAAGTAGAACAGCGGGGGGGATCAGCTGTGCAGCACAGTTTAGCTTTGCTAGAAATCAGGAAACCTTGCTTTCTAGCGAGGCTAAATTGCGTGTTACAGCTGATCCCCCCCTCGCTTCTACTTACCTTCCCAAGCTTCCTTTTGGTGCATACTGCACATGCGTGTGTGTGTGCGCAGAGCACATGTTTGGTACAAACTGCACGTTTGGTACACAGCGCATGTTTGGCACGCAATGTGCATGCCTGACCAGCGAACCGGTAGCAAACCGGTAGCAAACTGGTTCAGATATTACCACTGGCCTATACCATTTCAGATAGGTGGCTATCCAGTCTTTTCTTTAAAGCCTTCAGTGATGAAGAACAGACAACTTCTGAAAGCAAGCTGTTCCACTGGGTTACGGTTATTGTCCTCACTGTTAGGACATTTCTCCTGAATTCCAGGTTGCTTCTCTCCTTGATTAGTTTCCATCCATTGTTTCTTGTCTTGCCTTCTGGTGCTTTGGAAAATAGATTGACCCTCTCTTCTTTGTGGTGGCCCATCAAATATTGGAAGACTGCTACCAAGTCAACCCTAGACCTTCTTTTCTTTAGGCTGGCCAAATCCAAATCCTGCAACCGTCTTCTTCATGGGTTTTTGTCTCCAGGCCCTTCATCATCTTACTTGCTCTTCTTTGCATTTTTTCCAAAGTCTCAACATCTTTTTTTGTAATAGGGTGATCAAAACTGGATGAAGTATTCCAGGTGTGGCTTTACTAAGAGTTTAGAAAGCAGTACTAATACTTCATGTGATTTTGATTCTGTGCCACTGTTTATACAATCCAGGATTGTATTTAGTAACCTGATTAGTCACCTGGTTGTTAAATGGATCTGGCTTGCCCATTGACTGTGCTTGTAAGAAGGTCCCAAAAGGTGATCCCAGGACCCTGGAACATGCAGTCGTCCTAAATATGAACCAGTAGCTGAATGTCCAAATTTTTCATCCCTCAGAACTACATCAGTTCGGTGGCAACAGAGCTGCATACACTCCTCTGAAGTGTTTGGCTCTGGTCCACTCCTAGGTTTAGAAAGTTGTGTGAACCAGCCAACCTTCCCTAGTGTTCCCACGCCCCTGGGATTTTAAAGAAAGCTGAAAGTAATGGACATCGACATATGTACCAAACATTAGTGCATTAGTACATCTTCCATTGGCCAAGGTTGAGAAACACTGCATTAGTGCGTTCTGTGAGCCTTACAGTCACCTCGAGAAGGTCACAAATTATGTGATTTGCATTTGTTGACTGATACAAATCCCATAATTTGTATAATTTGAATGGCGGAACCATGACACACCTGATATCACACCCTTTCCTGCTCCTATTGTGATGGGAAATATTGCACCTGTGTATTAGGTTGAAAACAATAGGACCACTGTACTGGTTTAGATAAGTTGGGACCAAAATGGGCCCTGCAGTTCCTAACAGTGCCTCCCAAAGGAAGGTGATGTCAGCTTTGGAAGCCATCTTAGGAGGCTTCCTTACCATCTGTGGAAAAATAGGAGGGGGGATTTGGTAGAGGGGGGATGTTAGACATAATAGCATTCCTCCCAACAGTCAAGGTCGGGCCGATCCTGCATCTGGAGAAGGAGTGGTATCGAGACGGCATGGAAGATGATTGGAGCATGTGACCGACTGAGGGGGGAGGAGATGGTTTGGGTTTTTTTTTTTACAAACTTTATTTACAAAATATTAAAAACTTTTCTTTATACGTACATAAAAATATCAAGTATTGCAGTGAGTATTTGTACAAATTATGTCTCAATCAATCTCCTACTAAGGCTGTGTTACATTTATGAGGGGGGGTTTTGAGATCCTGAGGGAAAACCCGGAACTCTCAGATTCGGGTTTTCCCAGATGTGCCAGTTTACTTGTCCGGATAAAGGAGAACTTTGAGAGATGGTTGCTTCAGAGTTTTTTCTTCAGCGAAGGGTTTTCTGGAACCCTGACACTCGATTTCATTGAGGGCATCAGGGTTGTGTTTGACCTCAGAGGGTCGTTTCTGTGTCCGTGTGTGTGTCCAGGGGTAGGCATGGTCATGGTGGGTGGGTGACACAGGCTCAAGATGCATTTTCTTCCTTTATCTTTCCTTTCTTTCCACAGTTCTTTACTATAACCATTTTCCTATCTGTTCTACCAGATATTACTGGCAAACATTTATTACTTATTCTTCATACTCCATGAAATTTTTTATTTCTAAATTTATACCCCATTGTTTCATAGTAAATTGCTTTTCCAGGCAGACAAGCTATTTATACTATTGTATTTTTATTGTTCAACTAATAATAAAAATACAATAGCTTAAATGACACGATAATGCAAGATCTAGCAGCAGAGACCAATTTTCAGGATAGTAAATAGAAATGGCTGTCAATTATAGATTGCTGATGGTAGAGTAAATGGGCCTACAGTATGTAAAATCTGGCATTAAACTGTAGTATTAAGATAGGATGATTGCCTATCCAGATCAGGCACTTACTTGAGGCCACATAATTGTAATCCAGTCCAATCTAGTCCTCCTGCAGCACTCTGCTGGCCAAAAACAGGCTGTATGGAGGCTCCTGGAGGAGCCTCTGCGTGGCCCGTTTTCAGCCAGCAAAGTTGGCAGCATGCAGCCCAGTGGTGGTGGTGGTGGGGCAGCATGCAGCCCAGTGGTGGTGGTGGTGGGGCAGCATGCAGCCCAGTGGTGGGTTGCTCCCAGATTGACCCGGTTCGTGCGAGCTGGGAGCGGTGATGTTGTGACATCACTGAACCGGTTCTCCGCGGCTGGGAGCTGGGCCCACCCACCCGCTGCTACCTTATTTTTCTCCTTTATTTCTGAGCAGTTTAGCCCAGCTGAGGCACAGCAATCTTACTTACTTACTTATTTATTTATTTATTTATTTATTTATTTATTTATTTATTTATTTATTTATTTATTTATTTAAATTTATATGCTGCTCAACTCCCAAAGGACTCTGGGCGGCTCATACTAAACATGGCTGATCTTGAAATCATTATTCAAATTCATTATTCATTTTTCCCATATCAGCCTAACCATACACTAAGTTCTTTGTTTATGTGGCGCAATATCTGAAATAAGATGTGTGACTCTAAGGAAAGTAGTAATTACATTTAAAAATGTGCAAGAATCAAAGAACAAAAAGCCCAGTGAAATCATACTAGTGATCTCACATGGATTTCGTTATGGATTATATTTCCCTATATTTATATTTATTTGATTTCTATGCCGCCCTTCTCCTGAAGGACTCAGGGCGGCTCACAGTCATAACATTCATAAAAAACATATATAGGACAGACATAAACGAACATACAGATTTAAAAGAGGGGAAACAGTAAAAGCGATAAAATTTGGCAATATAGAAACAATTTAAAAACGGTCAGTTGTAGCCCGCTTGATGGAACAACCACGTCTTTAAGTCACAGCGGAAGGAGCGGAGGTCGGGGGCTGTCTGGAGTTCTACGGGTAAATCATACCACAGGGTCAGCGCTCCCACAGAGAAAGCTCTCCTCCTGGGGGCCACCAGCCAACATTCTCTGGCTGATGGCACCCTGAGGAGGCCAACTCTATGGGAACGCACTGGGCGCTGGGAGGATGCTAGTGGCAGAAGGTGATACCAAAATACCCCAGGCCTAAGCCATGTAGAGCTTTAAAGGTCAAAACCAGCACCTTGAAGCGCACACGGAGGACAATCAGAATCCAGTGCAGCTCCCATGGGAGTAGTGAGATACTCCCATAACCACCCATGTGGCTGCATTCTGGACCAGTTGGAGCCTCCGAGTGCTCTTCAAGGGCAGCCCCATGTAGAGGGCATTGCAGTAGTACAGTCTAGAGGTGACAAGGGCATGAGTGACTGTGCACAGGGCATCTCAGTCCAGGAAAGGGCACAACTATGCTTTGAACTTATTTTTCTGAAATAATAATACAGAAATTTAATACAGAAATTTACTCAATGCAGAGAAAATAAACTATTTATACTATAGGATTCATTTATTAATGGGACAAAATTAATGTCTCTTGAATCTTTTGTTATTCAGGGCTCTTCCATACTCAGTGGCTCCAATTCATTCAAATAAGCAGCCACACCTACAAGAAGATCATGAGAATGAAAATGAAGGGGAATCTGACTGAAAATCTTATAACTCATAATAATGAACATTGTTTAGATATAATTTATGCTCTTTTAGCAAAATAGAATTCAGAACCTGAACAAGTTAATAAATCTGTTAGTAAATCACTGCAGAATTTTAATAGAGTAGTAGTAGATACAAGACAGTGAGAATTTCTGTGCAAAAAAAAAATACTACATTCGCCTCAAATATACATTTGGATTTTTGTTCCCTACAAGATGGTGATATTGCAAAGATCACCATTACCAAAAATTCATTGCAGAAATGGAAGAAATCTTGAAAACCATAATCCCATTTCAATCTGAAGTATTTTAAAATTAAATTTCACCAATCTCATATCAAAAAAGAATCTGAAATAAATCTGGCATATAATTTAATTATATTTGGAAACCACTTCTGGACTACAGTGTTTACATGAAATTGTGCCATACCCCAAATTTGGGTTCTGCACATCAAACATATGGTCTATACATTATTTACACTATTCTAATATTTTTTTCCCCTAGTTATAGCTTTTATTGTTTCGTCTATTTATTTTAATTGTGTAGCCAGATAGCTTTACAATTCTATAGAGACATCTCTGAGCCAGAAGTTGAGAACGAAACCTTTTACAGTACACAAAGTTGTTATTGGTGTACTAGAATATATTAGCCATGTGATACCTTCAAGATGCTCGTTCTTCACAATTGCCTGGTATCCATCCCTATTCTATTGCTTATACTGTTTTCTTTATTTCTTTATTTTCTATATCTGTTTAATGCTATTGTATTATTTCTATTCTTTTTCATTCTGTTTTGAAATTATAATTATAATAATCTATATTTTTTTTAAAAAAATGAGAGTGGTGGGGTTTTTTTAAGTTGTGAAAAAGATTTATTTAATTCCAGAGATTATGCCTTTTGGGTAATGGGACCACTTTTTTAATCTTCCCAGATTCCACATATAATTTATTCAAAGCTTGTCTGGCTTTTATTAATATATTTTTTTAATTATAAGCTTGTTTATTTTGAAATGAAGAGAGGCACAGAAATGTTTATACAAAATAATAGTCTCAAAGCAGCAGAAACATCAAAGCACAAAACCCTCTCATTTGTCCTTAGCCCATTTTGAAAGAGAAAAAAACCATGATTTTTTAAAACAAGGAACAAGGGAAAAGAATCAACTGTCAAAGAAAAGGAAGGACTCAGTAGAAATAGTGTACATCTGCAGTGGTTCAGAAATCTGAAGAAAGAACACATGTTTCAAAGTGATGTCATATTGTGACAGTGACTAACTAAGATGCCTTCTCAAAGAGAGTAATTTATTCCATTACAATCCATGGCAGTGGTAAAATTCAAATGATTTTTACTACTGGTTATGTGGGCATGGCTTGGTGGGCATGGTGTGGCTTGGTGGTCATGGCTTGGTGGAGGGGCAGGGTAAGGATACTGCAAAATCTCCATTCCCACCCCACTCCAGGGTAAGGATACTGCAAAATCCCCATTCCCTCCCCACTCCTGGGGGAAGGCTATTGCAAAATTTCCATTCGCACCCCACTCCAGGGTAAGGATACTGCAAAATCCCCATTCCCTCCCCACTCCTGGGGGAAGGATTTTGCAAAACCTCCATTCACACCCCACTGTGGGGCCAGCCAGAGGTGGTATTTTCTGGTTCTACGAACTGCTCAAAATTTCCACTACTGGTTCTCCAGAACCTGTCAGAATCTGCTGGATTTCACCCCTGGGTACCTCATATTTCTCCTTCATGCTTTTAAGAGTTTATGAATTATGAAAAGAGTTTATAATTATGAAAACTATAAAATGACCAAAGGTGTTTCAGGAAAAAAAAGAAAAGTAAAGAAAGAATGAAATGCTCAAAACTCTACCAACTTCTGATAAACATTTAGAATTTTTTAAAATAACCCATTTATCTATCTGAAATCTGCTTAATACTGATGGCGTTAATTCTTATTTGATATTCTTGGCATGAATCATACCTTTTTTCCTTAACATACCAAACAATTTTAGTATCAGGAGTAACACAATATACTACCTACTATTCTCCGAAATTTATAGCTCTTCCCTTAATATAGTATCCTGCCAAGATGCAAGTATTACAACTCAAAACACTCCATGGAAATTGCAGTGCCAACCTATGGGAAATGTGAATGAAATGATTAAAAAATAGCAACGATACATACATTTCAGGAAAATATATTTTAATGGATATTTGATCGGACAATGTGAGCCATGCAGCTGAAGGCAAGAACCTCACCTCCCATTGTCCCTGGGCTGCTTGGTTCTTCAACTGAATTTTCCAGTCTTCGGTGTTTGGTTCTGCACAGTGGTGCATTGTTAGAATGACAGGCCGAGTTAGTAATGCTCCTGGAGGCCCACAGCTCACTACAGGAGTCAAAAGGGTTTGACTATCTTCTACTGGTGGCCTGAATGGATTATAAAGGAAGAAGAAAATATATATTCATCAGGTATCATTGAAACTGATTCGTTTTAAACCCTGTTGTTGTTTATCCCTGAATTGATATCAAAGTGAAGTTTGGCATTATTTATTATTTAAACAATAATGTATTAACAATTATTTGTGCCAGGGGTGGGTTCTACTTACCTTTACTGCCGGTTCTCTTCATGCATGCACTTTGCGCGTGATCTGCATGCGCACTAACTAAATGCGGCTCCGCACATGCGCACTAACTACTCTCCTTGTAAAAAAACTCAAAACAAGCACTCTGCGCATGCGCAGAGCAGAGAAACGGGCGCGCGGGTGGGCCCAGCTCCTGGCTGTGGAAAACCGGTTCAGTGACGTCATACCGTCACCGCTAACGGCTGGGAGCAACCCACCACTGATTTGTGCTTAAAATCACTGCAAAAGAATAAGAAAGAAAAGCAGAAAAAACAGAGGAGACAGGCATTATCTATGATAAATATTGGTAAAAAAAAATCAATTAAAGAGTAAGCTGCTACACATTCTGTACATTTGCAATAGTAATTCCTCAGTATTTTATGTATTTATCCTTGTAAATGACATTACTTTCAACATATAGATACAAGAGTTCATGTAACATCTTGTTCCATGAGGATAATATAGGAACATATAGTGTCAACTGAAAGGGAAACATTTTTCTCTTTAAAAATATTGAACTCAGGACAATCTATTGAAACTAAATGCAGAATAATTCAGGATTAACACAAGTTCTTTGTCCTAATTTTTTTTTACACTTTATGTTGAGATTAAAAATAAAACTAAGGTGTTATAACACAGAGGTTTTTGTTTTGTTCTTTTTTTGTCTTGTCCTTGTTTAGTGTTGTTCATTTTCATTTTGAGTTACTGTATTGTACTGATGTTTTATTTTTACTGTTTTTTTACAGTTTATGATGAAATTAAAAATAAAAATAAGAAGTGGTATTATAACTCATCAAGTCATCATGATTCTTTCAGTCCCCCCCCCCCACCTTCCTCCCAATACATTCACTCTTCCTTATATATAAGTTTTGCAATTTATTCTTTATCTCTATAGATGGCCAAACATCTCAAACTATTACTGGTAACCAGCTCTATATTAAATCTAGAATGCAATCATTATTAGCGATCCACCAACTACTTATTATCTTGCCAATAGTATTTGTCCATTTTAGAACGCTTTCTTTTTATTTTCCCGTACTTCGTAAACATTTTACCAAAGTCTATCAATACATTCTGTTGCTCTAATTTCTTCCATTTCTATAATGCACCTTTGCATGCGTGTACATACACAGACACACGTAACTATAAAATCACTTGATTTTCTGTCAAACACAACAACAACTATGTTTGTTCTTTGAAACATTAATTTCCAGATTCATACTCCTTGGTACAACTTGCGAATATTCATTGCAAATCATTTAGATCAGTGGTTCTCAACCTTCCTAATGCCATGACCCTTTAATACAGTTCCTCATGCTGTGGTGACCCCCAACCATAAAATTATTTTGGTTGCTACTTCATAACTGTAATTTTGCTACAATTATGAATCATAATGTAAATATCTGATATCAATGTTCTCTGTTGTGGTAGAAGATAAGAGAAGCCCATTTCAAGGTTGACTCAGCCTTCCATCCTTTCGAGGTAGGTAAACTGAGGACCCAGATTGTTGGGGGCAATAAGCTGAC
>JANHFM010003134.1:73458-85501 GCA_032468115.1 Grayia smithii
CGGGGTGTATGTGATGGGGTTGGCGCGATGATGTCATCACACCGGGTACTCGTATGTGGGCGGATCTGCATGTGGGCAGACCCGCCTGGAGATGGATAGAGGAGCGGTGTCTCAATTCCTAAGACCATCGGAAATATGTGTTTTCCGATGGTCTTAGGCGACCCCTATGAAAGGGTTGTTCGACCACCCCCCCCCCAAAGGGGTCCCGACCCACAGGTTGAGAACCACTGAGTTACAGCATGTCTCAAATGACAAAACATGAGATCAGCACATATATTTTCGGTTTTAGCTTCGTATCAGATACTTTAGAAATATCTTTTTTTGAATCCTGTTTGGTGCAGTAACTACGCAACTCTTATGATTCAAAATTGTCTGTACACAACTGAGTACAGGTAGTCCTTGACTTACAACCATTTGTTTAGTGACTGTTCAAAGTTACAACAGCACTACAAAAAAAGGGGACATAGCCATTTCTCACACTTACCTTTGGTCACGTAATCAAAATTCAGGTGCTTGGCAACAGGCATGTACTTATGACAGTTGCATTATCCCAGGATCATGTGATCACCATTTGTGACCTTCCCAGCCAGCTTCTGACAAGTAAAAATCAGTGGGGGAAGCCCAATTCACTTAATGACCACATGATTAACTTAACAACTACAGTAATGTGCTTAATAACCATAGTAAAAACAGTTATAAAATGAGGTATGACTCACTGCGTTGCTTAGCAGCATTAATGTTGGACTCAATTGTGGTCATATATTGAGGACTACCTATACCTAACATTTGAATATGTGCTCTAAACATCATGTTAGAAGTAGTGGTGCTGAGACAAATAATTTTCAGAATCAACATATTCCAAAGCTGACTGCAAGTTGAATTTCATTAAAGGGCTATGCGCTTTTGCACAAAAGAATATTGTGAAGATTTTGAAGGTTTTGTTGTGTGAAATCTGTAGTGAGCATTTCCTATTGCAGGCGCTGAGCCCATTCACGTCCAGGAAACTGTGGAAAACCACTTAAAAAGTTTGCTGATTAAACACTTCGATCCACGTAAAGCGGATTCCATTTTCACAGAGGAGGGAGAGGTATCTTGAAAAAACTTTTATTTTGCCAAGTGGTGTAACAGTACTGTCTGTCTGTCTGTCTGTCTGTCTGTCTGTCTGTCTCTCTCTCTCTCTCTCTCTCAAGTTCAGAAAAGAACATAACTGGAAACTCAGAAACATTAGCTGTGTTTTGAGAGGGGACTTCCAGCACAACTTGTTCTCAAAACACACAGATTTCTCATTTATTTAACTGTTGTTTTATCTTTCAAATCAGAAGGTTTTTTTTCCAGGACATTCAAATTTAAATTAAAAATAGCAGCTAAAAATACCAATAAGCAAATGTGATGGACTTTTAAATAGCAAAAAGTAAGACGGCAGAAATAAGAGGAAATATACTGAGGTCTGGTTCCTGCATGTTTTCTGAACTGTTCAAAGTGATTCATTCCTGTCCATGGGGTAAAAACTGACAGTGAACCCGTATAGCACCATCTCTTTCAAGGCAAGCAGTCCCCCGCCAAAAAAAAATCATGTGTGAGCAGCTTTCTCAGACTTTCCCATGTCAACATCAGTTGTGCTTTTGCATACAATTGAATAGAAATGCATCTGCCTCTTTCGTGGGGTGGCAAACCATGGAAGCTGTTGCATTCAGTATCTTACGAGGCTGGTTCTTATAGAAAAGATATACATATTGCCCTTTGCACCTTATCTGCTTCTTTTTTTTCCCCTCACATGCAAGTTATCTTCAGACCACCTGCTTTATCTGCTCTGTGGAATAGTGCAATGGCTTCGCATAGCATTTTGAACCACGTACTCACCAAGTGGATTGAGCTTTGCTGAGTCACAGGTGTCGTTGGGAGGGCAAGTGACATCCTATGTATCTAAGCTAAAAAGTTACCAGGTTTAAAATTCACCAAGCTTAGTATAACGTGTGTGTCGAGCCAAGAGTGTGCTCGCCAATGGAAACCGGGCTCCCACTCGTGATGGAGAAGACTGGAAGAAAGAGGAAAACTCACTGGTGTTGGTGGAGGGGTAGTTTAGTCCTGCGGTGTAGTACCGGGAAGCGTGGTTGAGGCGGTGACAGGGACCGGTAGAAAGAAACACCCAGTCTTCAGCGCTTGGCGGGTGACGTCATGCAGATGCACTGAATGCCAGAGTGCCAGATTCAAACTGGGAATGTATAAAAGGCGCTGAGAGGCGGCTGCTCTCAGCACCAGCGTTAACCCGCATGGGACCAGCTTCCTTTTACTGCCTGCCTCTGTGTGGTTATTAAACTGGGTTTGCAGCAGGATATAGCGTACTGTGATCATTGCAACGCTGAGAGAAAGGACTCAGAAAGGAGTGGCAGAAGTGAGCTGACTGTGACTGTATGTGCTTGGTCTTGACAAGACATGGCAGTGTGTCACCTGACTTGGCCGTAGATGGTTTGTAAATACTCTGCGAAGTGAATAGTAAAGAGTTCTTGAGAGAGTAAGCACTTGAGTAAGAGCCATGGTGGTGCAGTGGTTAGAGTGCACTACTGCAGGCTACTTCTGCTGACTGCCTGCTGACTGCAATTTGGCAGTTTGAATCTCACCAGGCTCAAGGCTGACTCAGCCTTCCATCCTTCCGAGGTGGGTAAAATGAGGACCCAGATTGTTGGGGGAAATATGCTAACTCTGTAAACCGCTTAGAGGGCTGTAAAGCACTATGAAGTGGTATATAAGTCTAAGTGCTATTGCTATCTAAAGGGGAGTCCTAGTTGGCTTCTGAAGGCAGTTAGACAAACTGCAAAACACTTTGCAAAGATCCAGCCTTTGCCCCGTTTGCTGCACGTGCTGTGCTCCCTAGCCTGCTAAACTTTTTGAGCTAAACTTTTTCTTCAGGCCCTCAAGGCAAAAACCTGCAGGAAGGGTTTCTTTTTGGTTGCTTCATTCCTTTCTTCTACTGCTTCAGCTGGATGGAGTCAAGGTAAGTAACTTACAGGTTTTGTCATCCTCTTCCCAGGCTTGCAGTGATTTAGAAAATGAGGCTTTAAAAAGGGATAGAGATGGAGGGCAGAGGCAGAGAGTTTAGTTTCAGCAACTAATTTGGGGAGAGGGCAGAAAGGTAAGTCTATGCCTCCCAGCTTTTTTTTTTTTTTGTAGTTCAGATTACCTGGGTATGTAGTCAGCCTGAGCCAAATATGTTAACAGGCAAATAAAGGACCACCTTTTCGACTCAGAGTTTTCAGTAGATATTGAGGCCACAAGTCCCAGAATTATTCATTAGAATGCACTTTATCTAGGAATTCTGACATCCTTTGGCTTTTTTGGAAGGCACTAAAATGTGGTTTACTCAGTGGGCCTGGGGGAACCACAAATGGAGATGGAACTAATCAAGTGGCTCATTTGTGTTGATGCTGCCATGGGTGGTGGAGGGGATTATGGGTTTTTATAATGGGATTAAATTTTAAATGTTGTAAACTGCCTGGAGTCATCTTTGTGTGAGTTAAGCTGCTAAATAAATTTGTTAAATAATTGGTAGTTCGGTTGTTGTTAAAGGAAGCTAGATTGGAGAAGCATTAGGAATGGATATAATGGGATAGTGAGAGATCATTTAATGTATTTGGCTACCTGTGGTGCAATCCTAAATGTGCTTTCTCAAAAGTAAGTCCCTCTAACTCAGACGCAGGCTATTTTTTGACAAGCTTTTTTTAAAAATATAGGCCTCTGAGGCCACTGGGAGCATGAGGAACAATCTACTGTATTTTCAGCTTGCTTTGTGTTTTATTCTTAAGAATGGATAATTGAAGGGCTTAAGTTAGTAGGCCTAATTTCTAAAGAGTTTTTACACATCCACATGTTGCAAATATGTGTTATGGTCAGCTATTACTAGGGATTTTTGTTGTAAATGCACAACTGAAATCCTAATGAAAGGTTAATATATTTCATTCACTTATGCTTTCACATAAACAAACAGCAAAGAGATTCACAAACTTATATTCTTTCTTATAGACTAACTCATCTCGTAGTTTTAATATTTTAGAATAGGGAAACAATCTTATAATCAGATGATACTCTGGCAACTGTTAGAATTTATAGCATGAACTTGGAACTTGTTGCCAAGCCTTGTTTCTTGAGTCAACGGCTAACTGTGGTGTGTGGTTTTTCACTGAAGGACAGATATATATTTGAACCTGAGGCCAAAATTCCTTTTATTATGGTAAAATGGATAACCTGGATCCATTTGTACAAACTCAGTGTGGTTGTGGTAGTAGTAGCAAGTCTTCTGATGTATTTTGCTTTCTTAAATTAGGCAAAGATACTTTGTATATTCACTAGAAACTGCCCTGTATTTCCACAGGTTCTGCAATGTAGAATTACTATTTAAATGTTATACAATCACAAGTTATATACATTTTGCTTAACAATTGAATTTTAAATGCTGAAAGTCAATGTATTTGACTGAACTGAGTAGAAATGTTGCCACATATTTGAGAACAAAACACAACACTGCTAAACAGTTCAAACCAGTATCAATGAACATGGTTGTTCCATATATATAACAATAGCTACTAACCGGGATAACTGTATATTTCCCAATCTCACAAGCCATTTAGCTCAAATGCCATTTATAGAACATGAGTTGCAAACTGAAGAAAGGTACCTCTGTATGGTATTTAAGCTTCCAGTCCTTCACCAAACCCATTTTTGCGTGCCTCAGAAGCTAACTTCTGAATATCAGATTACAGACTTTGTATGCAAGTTCATTCTATCTTCTCAGCTACTTTCATTTTAGCATTTGCACACAAATTTTTTGGGGGAGGGAAGAGTGAGGGAACACATAGACAGAAATGTTTATTTCAGATCATCCAGAGAACTAGCCTTAAATCTATCTTCTGGTTGTCTTATTTTTTTAAAAAAGCAATGAGTTTATACTGACAGTCAACAAATGTGGTATACAACTTTTCTTAAGAGATTTTTCCTAGTCTGAAATCTAATTTCCTAATTATTTCATATTCCTATTTAATAGGTATTTTAAAGCAGTGAAGCCTCATGAATTAAACAATAAGGATCTTCATTATTGATTTAAATCTTAGGAAAAACCCTCCTACTGTAACAAATTCAAGTACCACCAACACATTAATTCAGAACATGGAAACTTTGTTAACTGGAGTCAAAGAAGCCCAAAAGGAATGAACACAAGAATTCTCCTGAAAACAATTATTACTTAGGGGCATTCTCTAATTTTTCTATTTCACTTGCAGGAAACTTTTTTTTAAAAATGTAAGTAATTAAAAATGACGTTTCTAGTCTGATGTTATTACAGGACTGTGCATCAAAATTTAGCATTATCGCCTATTATCTAAACATTTCAATTCATTGCAACTGGGCTTACCTGGTGGTTTAGAAGGACTTTCTTCAGTCTGATACCTTCCAGGTGAAGTAAATATAGCCAACTAGGAAGACTACACTAGAGCTAAAAAGGGCATGGTTAAAGTATTTGATGGTGCTCAGCATTCAATTATCTGCTGTTCAAGCCTCGTGCTACAAACAGGGCAGAAAGCTGCTAAGAATTCAAATTCAACCATCAAGTGGATGAAAGAAAAAAGGGGAAGCAAGCTATACAAAATATATCAGGAGATAAGTGCCAGTTTTAAATTAAAATCCTTTATTTTTTCCCAAATACAATTCACAACTTATACATAGTGGGGGAGATGCTCAGACTGTGCAAAATAAGGATGGCCTTCCTTTAAATTTGCTAAACTATCCAGAATGGGTATTCTTCTCCAGAGTGGGACTAGACGTAAAGTCCTCTCAAATTTACAGTAACTTAAACCGTTTTATAAAATGATTGATTGAACTTAACATATTACATAGTAAGGCAAACTTGAATTCTGAAGGGTTTCCTATCAATAGAAGAATTTCTTTCCCATGAGTTACTTGGGATCAATCTTACGTTTTGCTTTTATATATTATATACTAATGCTGTCATTGCTGAACTGCCAAAAAGAAGTGATTTGCTTTACATATTGCACTGACAGACAGAAGTACACAGTGTAACTGGTGAAAAAGAATACAAGCTCTTGTAGTAGATTTAAAAAAGAGGGAAGAACTGAAAACCAACCTTTGGACACTCCTTTGTCAAATGATTCAGAAAAAAATTAAAACTGCAAGAGATTTGGCTTTTCTAAAATAAAAAATAAAGTGAAAGCAGCTAAAGAACAAACATGGTATTGCCGTTTGAAATTCATTTTCAAGACCAAGAACTGAAGACCAAAACATTTTTAAAACATGGAAGATAAGCATGAGTCCAAG
The DNA here is from genome assembly GCA_032468115.1 of Grayia smithii. Classification (NCBI taxonomy): domain Eukaryota; kingdom Metazoa; phylum Chordata; class Lepidosauria; order Squamata; family Grayiidae; genus Grayia; species Grayia smithii. The sequence continues at coordinate 79,780 of JANHFM010003134.1, forward strand.
CAGAATTTAAATTCATTCGACTGTTTAAAAATAATGGTTCTTTAGCTATTCTAGTGATAATTCTAATTAAATAAAAGTTAATTCAGATTACATTAATTTGTTGTTTGCTTTTTAAAAAGATCCCTCACTCTCTTTAAAGGAAAAAGTGCATCAGACTCCCTTTTAGCAGCTACTCAAAATTGCTCTTCTAAAAAATAGCTTAGACTGTTTACTGTAAGACAAGGGCTTCTTAAGCCCTCACATGGGAGTTCTGTCCAAATGATGAATGAAATAATTTATTATCAAATCCAGAATTTAAATAAAAGCCATTCTTGCAAAGACAAAAAAAAAATCAAGAAAAGAAAGCATGCACTCAAATTAGCAGTGGAGACAAATATACGTATTTCTACAGGCACTGGCAGACGCAATTTAATTGTTACCGTTACTCGATGTAACACACACCCCACCCTACAATACATTTTTTTCATCCACTAATCACTGAGGTACCAATATTTAAGAATGGAAACTTCAATATTGAAAAATAAAACCTAAAGTTGAAGTAATTTTTATTTTCCCCAGGGAAAAAAAAACTATGGTGAGATTTGTATGAAATGTTAGTATACTTATAGAATTTTACAATTACATTGGCTTTTCTTTCTCTCTTAAACCAAAAAAAAAAAAAGGTTGTGTTCTGTATACACAGGTTCTTGATAAAATGTTCACCATTTATATAACAGGAGTCAGTAGACTTGCAAATGAAAAGAGGAGCTCTTGGCTACCTATTGGCACATCTTCCTGGTTACCAAGAGGATTTGAAGTCTGAAACAACCTGTTGTAAATTCAGAACAAGATGCGCCATGCCACACAGTGCAACAATTTAGGTGCAATGCTCGATGAGACACTCACAAAGAAGAGCTGTATGGAAGTTATTATGTCCAACTGCAAAGCAATTCCACGCAAATTGCATTGAATGCAAAAGATGCTGCTGCCATGTTTGTTGAGAAGTCCTCCAATTAACGCAGCCAAAGTTTAAGACGCAATGCATCAACTCCATTTAAATAGTATCTGAACAACCTCTTGTCTCGCACAAAGCCAAGATTTTCATAAAGTTTCAATGCAGACTTGTTCGTGATCTCAGTCTCCAGGACAACCTGCAAAATAAGACATATTTTTAACAGGAGTTTTTTTAAAAAAAAATATTTGCAGGACTTACATGGCTGCCTAGGCTCATGTAGATTTTAGGCAGTTTGCAACAAACCATAAAAATACAAACAGAAAAACACTTTCCACCCAGGTGCCAGATCAACCAGTCTCCAGCTCAATCCTAGTCCGACACTTGAGTTCCTAGCCCAAGTTGAGTTGCATACTAAAGTGAAAGCAAATTTGTTGACCAAATGTTATAGCACAGCTTGCAGTTATTTATACTTACACGTTCCATAAGATTCTTGAACTCTCCCAGGATCCAGGATCCCAGAGGTTGTTCTCTTTCTGTGTTTTACTATCAACAATCCTTAGGATTGTCATATATTTATGTTATTTATTAAAGTATTAACAAATCATGTACTAATGATGCTTATATGTGATTTTGGAATAATTAGCTTTCTGAAAATTGGGATATAAATAAGAAAATAAATTATAAGCAATCTACAGTTAGGTGGCTATACTCTCAGCTTAATTTTCCACAACTATGCTAGTTAATAACTGCAATAAAATTGATTTAATAATGTGAGTAATGTCTTGTGAAGATAAAAATGGAGGAAGCAATTTGTATGCTGTCCTGAATTCTTCAGAAGAAAGTTGCGGGTAAAGATACAATAATTAAAAAGAATAATTTTAGCATATACAAACTTGCAATCAGATTTTTAGAACAAAGAAAGATCCTGCATTTTTAGAACTATGAAATTAGACAATATCCTATGGCAAAGTTAATCCAATTAAAATCATAAGTACTTAATGTGATTATCTCACTCAATACCATATCACACTATACCATTAATGTCAGTTAGGAATATCAGTTTGTGTTATCATTGATAATTTTGACTCACAATGCAATAAGAAAAAGTAAGACAACTATAGTGATGTTGCTCACAAGAAATGTTTCCATTCTGCTTGCAGAAAAGATGGGAAGATATGCTTGCTTGGGCAGACAACTAATCCAGAACCAGACTATATTTATACTTGCCAGCCATTTTTTCTGGATTCTAGATTTGCTTTTCTGATTTGAAAATTAGTATTTATTGTTTGTAAGTAGTATTGGTTTCATTGTAATACTTTGTTTAATGTTACCTTCTTCTAAAATGCTTTGTCTTCTATTTGCAGGAAGAATTATACGGAAATAAAATATATGGAAAAATCCTATACTTAATAGCACTTATTACTGCTCAGATACTGTATTACTGAGCAATCTAGAAGCACAACATTTACATAATAATGTTAAAAGGAACTGATATTGTGTGGAAGACCATTGTGTGGAAGACTAAAAATCAAATATATTTCTGAAATCTATCCACAAAAGAGCAAACTAATTATTGATTTAAGAGTAAGGTTTCCAGAATATTTACATCTCGTTTTAATCAAGAAAAAGTGATTAGATAACTTTAGTAGTCACTGGATTTCTTCACTGAAGAGTTTTTTTACAAGTCGGAATGACATGAACAAATGTTACTGCTTATATTACATTAAGCCATAATAAAGTTTATGATTAGTCTTATTTCAGTTAGTTTTACAATAGTTTTGTTTCACAATTGTTCAAAGTTACTGCAGCCTCAAAAAAAGTGACTTATGAACCGACTTTGAAGTTATAAGGACACATCCCTATGGTCATTGCAATTGCAACTGTAATTTAGGCACCTGGCAATCAGCTTACATTCACAATGGTTGAAGTATCTTGCAATCATGGGACTGCAATTTCCCAGCTGGCTTTTGCCAAGCAAAGTCAATTGGGGAAGCCAAATTCACTTAATGACCATGTGATTCACTTAACAATCACAAAAAAGATGGTTGTAAAATCAAATCCAGTCACACAATAATTTGCTTAATGACAGCATAATTTAGCAGCCTAAATTGTGGCCCCAATTGGTCAAAGGCTACCTGTACACTGTAAATTCTTGACAGCAAATCAGAAGTGGAAAGCCACTTCCAAAACGTTGCCAAGAAAACTACAAGGACTTCTCCAGGTAATTGCTAGGAGTTGATCTGAAGGCAAAAAATTGCAAAACGTTCTATTAAATCTACTAGCGTAATTAATTTTATGTGTAAATAAAAGTGGTATTATAAGAAAAATACCATGAGTATAAATAAAAGCAGCATCATACATTTCTTTTTTTTTTTGCTAGTATAGTTAGAGACCTAAGGACCTGAAACTCTGGATATTGCTACTAGAAAACTAAACTCTCTGCACAAGTCCTGCCAAATCACTTGCTCTTTAAGGAGCAATTCAATGCTGACATTCAAGTTTAATAGTATTCTGAATATTTCTTGCTTTCTAGATAAGGATTGTGAATTTCCAGTCAGGCTTCCCAAAAATAAGTTATTATGAAGAATCACTTCAAAATAATTTTGACTAGTTTATTTTATACGTTTCTGTTCACATTTTTTTTTTAAAGATGGAAGACACAAACTACCTTGGACTTGATTTTAAAAAATAAACAAAATACAAGTCAAGAAAGTGGAAGTAGCACAAAGAGTGGGGGACATTGGTAAAGCAAACATTCATTTTAAGGCTGACTAAAGATGAGTTAATTAAACACATCTCTTCAATTTTAAGGATTTTAATAAATTTACGGAGCAGTCTTCCAGGTCTTTTTATTCCTTCCTTCCCTCAGTTGCTATTGATCATCAAAGACTAGAATATCCCACTAAGATGCCCCTGCAGGATCCTTCCTCCCTCTGCTCAGCTGTTACTGCTAACCATGGCTTTTTCCTGCCTCACTCAACCCCACAGCTATTTGTGTGGAATCACCATGTTTTGTCCCACAGCTGCAACTAAACCCCATTTTATTACATATATGAACCAAATCACTTGGAATGTGTTTTGAGTTTGTACTACCTAAAAGCAACTCTTTTGGCACACCAATTTTTTTCCAATTATGGAACGTAATCATTCTTTTTTATGCATTTGTAAGACTTTGCCTTGAATACTATGTAAAATTCTGGAATCACACTGTTAAGAATTGAAACAGATCAGAAACAGATTCAGGGAAGAGCAATGTTGATCAGAAAATTTAGAAAACTAATTTCTATAAGATTAAGATATGGATTTATTTAAACTTAAGAAGACAGGAGTGAAGGAAAATATGATGGCACTCTTCAAATACCATAAGAGCAGTTCAGTTGTGGAACTATGTACCCAGCAACGTGGTGGGCTTTTCTTCTTTAGATACTTTCAGGTGAAAGTTAAAATAGAAAGTTAAATGAGGGAATTCGGATTCCTCCAGAGAGTAGGAGATATAACTTTTATGACTTAAATGTTCTCTTCTAACACTATAATTCTATGAATGTAGAATATTTGCTGTTTCATTGCAGTATCTCCATTAATGGATTGATAGAAACCTTTCTGATTGGATTAAAACTGCCTATAATTTGCAATTCAAGTTTTGTATCTGCTAATTTTCTTGGCTGTTATTTGGTACTTTATTATTTCCAGTGTTCTTTGAGCTTCCTTGTTTCTAAGTGGTATTTCTTGATTTATTTAGTGTTCTTCAGTTTTTTAAAAATATCTGTTCTACCTTACTTGCATCTGATCTGTTTGCTAATCTTATTTTCCAGCCTGATCTTCTATTTTGGTGATGCAGTTTGGCTTTTTTTCTTCTTTTGTTGATTTTGCACCCCAGATATTCAGTTATAACTGTAGATGTGCTGTATAGTAGTTGGTTTGTTTCATGCAATGAGCTGGTGCTTATATTTAATATTACAGCATTGGCATCTTTTAATGCTTATGCTAGCTGTTTCTTTGGAACAAGCTTCAATGCAGGCAACCTTATTCTATTGTTTTTGTGCTGTTCTAGATGCTCAGTTATTCTTTGTTTCAATTCTTCTAGTTCTTTAGTTAGAGGGCTTTGTTCTTTCTGAGGCAGAATAGAGGGTGCCTGGTTTCCAAATGGAAACAATTCTATAGCTGTGCTGGCTTCCTCTAACTGCCAACTCCCCTTAGTTTGCCTTTATAGTCTGAGTTACTTCTGGCAAGGCTTTGATTTCTTTGTCCTGGGTAGACTTTTGCAATTCGTCCAATTCTGCTTCTGTGAATACTTTATTTTGTATTATAAACTGATGTTGATCTGCTAGCCTCTGTTCTGTTGTTTCTGGATGATGTTCTTTCCAAAACTAGTACACTCATTTCAAAAATTCTCTTGTTGGACTTAAACTGTAATAACAGATGATTATTTTTTTGTTTTCAATCACTATATATTTGTGATGGGTAGTTCTGCAGCTGCTAGCCCTGGTTGCTCAGCCAACGATCCTCAGTCCTGTAGCTTACTTTTCATCAGATGTCCAGGAAATCCAACACCTAGCATGGTCCTTGTTGACCCAGGTGACAACTGAGCCAGTATGTGTTTCTGTAATTTACATGCTACCTCATTTTCATGTACTATATCCTCAAAATATCATAAACTTGTACTATACTAGTAAAAGAAAGCCGAGGGGGCGCAGTGGTTAGAGTGCAGTACTACAGGCTACTTCAGCTGACTGCTAGCTGCAGTTCAGCAGATCGAATCTCACTGGCTCAAGGTTGACTCAGCCTTCC
>JANHFM010003134.1:145175-157175 GCA_032468115.1 Grayia smithii
CCCCCCCCCCCCCCCCCCCGAAATGAGCGGAGAGTGGTTGCACCAGAGGGCCGAGGAGTCGATAGCGGTAGCGGTGGCGGCGACAGCAGCTGACTGAGGCGCTTGGGCGGAGCCACCTTCCAGGCCTCACCGCGGCTGCGAGCCGAGCAGCACCGGTGGCCGCTTGGGGGGCCTATGGTTGGTTTCCGAAGGAGGAGGAGTTGCAACTTGCCGCCGCCGCCGCGGGAGCGGCGAAAGCGGCAGCTCGAGCAATCTCGCTGCGGGAAGAGACAATGGAGGAGGCCTGGGCTGGGCGCCGGGTGGCCGGCCTGAGGGGACGGATTCGGGAGAGAGACAGCGACGGGAGCGCCCTGGCCGTGGTCACGCCCGAGCTCTTTGAGGTAAATATTGGCGGGGGATTGAGGCGCCCCTCCTTTTCTTTTCCTGCTGCGGGAACAGCTGGGGGAGAGATGGCAGAGGCCGCCCCAGAGATAAGCCGGCGGCCCTCGCTCGGGGGCAGGTGGTGGGTGTGATTGCCTCTGGAGGAGGGCGGCCGCCAGTAAGTCGCGTGTGGGAGAAAAGTTGTCACGAGAGAGCTAAATCCTCTACCGGCGTGGGTGTGTGAATGGACTTTTTTTTTTTCCCCTGCAATAGAGAGGATGCCTCTGGTTCACACCTCCCGCCCCCCAACCCGCCTATGTAACTGCTCTTTCTGTGGGCTGCTGGCGCTGACCGGGCATGGAAGCCTCGGGGGGTGGGATGGGGTGGGGTGGAGTTGGTGGGCCGAGGATCTGTCAAGGGGTTCGGGTGGGGAAAGAAAAGGGGGAGACATGCCTTTGCTGGAAAAGGAGGGGAAAGTGCCTTTCGCAAGTGTAAGAATAAACTATCTCGGGGGTTGGAAGGGCTGGAGGGGCGAGAAAAAGAATGATGATGTGTGAATTGAAGGTGAAGGAAGAGAAACGGTGGAAAGAGAAAAGGCAGGACGAGACCTAAGAGAGAATCACCCGGCCCAGGCAGGAGGGACCGATGGAGATGGAGATCACCGAGTCAGGCTGGAATTCCCCGAGCGGCGGGGAAAAGCAGGCAGTCGCTTTCCACCGACCCACAATTTACCCCGGACGGTGAATGGGCGAAGGCCGCAGAGCCCATTCCAGCAGCCACCGGAGATCAATGGATGCTTGACTGGAGACCGGAAGAGAAGGCGGAAGCCCAGACAGGCCGCCATCAGACTCCCAAGAATGGTTAAGCCAAGAGGCAGAGCTGAGATGACCGGCAGAAAGAGAGAGCGACGTCGATGGGAGCCACTCGGAGCCGAAGAGGCCCGGAGGAAAGAAAGAAGCGTGGCGGAGGGAGAAGATGGGAGATGAAGAACGGGGGAAGTTGGAACCGGAGGAGTGTTTGGAGAAGCGGAGCTTAGTTCCCTCGAAGAAGAAGAGGGGTATCCGCGGGTGCATTGTCTGAGATTGAGCCAGCGGTCCAGGGTCGTTGGGAGACTAGAGAACCGAGAGCCAGATGTTTAGGAAGCGTTGGCTGTGCAAGATCGGTGGGGGAAAAGAGGGAGGAAAAAAAAAACCCTTAGAAAACAGGTTTTTTTGGGGGTGGGACACACAAGAAAAGTGAAGAGCGGATTTGGGAGGGGAGTGTGGAAGGAAAAAGGAGTGTATTGAGTAGGAAGAGGTGAAGGTAGATCCCCCCCCTCCCCCAGACCATGAGAGGTGGAGGGAGAAGTAATCACCTGCAGAAAGGAGAAGGGAAGAGGAAGGAAAAAAAGTTGGAGAGGATAGAGATGGAAGGGGGTGGAGGTAGTAGAAGACCTCCGGGGGAGAGAGAGGACAGGATAATAGGCAGTCACTAACCATTGCCCAGGTGAGAGTGGAGCAAATGAGAAAAATGTGGGCAGTCACTTAAACTGCTGCCCAGAAAAGGAGCAAATGGGAAGATGGGAAAGAAATGAGAAGGGTGGAATTGTGGAAGAGTGGGAGGTAATAGGAGCTACTGGAGGTTCTTAATGCTTAAAAGTTCCCCAGTGTGATTGGAGTGAAGAGATGTCTGAAGAAGACCATCAGGATAGTGATAATCAGAGAGAGGTAATTGCGGGTGATGGGGCAAACTGTTCCAAGGGTGAGGGATTGGGAAATTTGAGACCAATCCCCTCTTCCAGCCTCCTGATCACATTTAAGAATTAGACAGCTGGATTGCTGGGGACGTAGTCCCAGGTTGATGCTCTTAAATGGTAGGTGTGCCTTTAATAAGGCCATCAATTGTGACATGATTGAGAATAAAAGGGTAGATACAGCATGTATTACTGAACTGTGGGTGAGTGAGGATGAAGTGTCTTTGCCTGAGACTTCTTGGGTTTCAGTAGAGTCCTCGCTCCTTTAGAGGTGTAACAAAAGGGACCTGGAGGTGTAAACATTCTATGCAGAAGTTCTCCTCCCCTAAATTATTTTAGATAGTTTGATACTTTGGGTATTTTTGTTGTTCACTGTATTGTTAGATATTATTGATTGTAAACCACTTAGAATCTGACTATTGTAGCATAAAATCATTTGGAATAAATAAATTGTATCTCAGCTTGTGATGCAGCTGTTCAAGGCAAGATTATTTTGTAAACAACGATTTGCAATAAAATTTGGAATGGGAATGAGTTTGGAGAAAGATTCTAAAGATATAGAATGGGGATGGGTGGAATATAGGTTTCCAGTTGTGTTCATTACAGTCATGCTATTTGAAAAGATAATTTAACAGTAATATTCTTGTTTTTTAATAAACTTCCTATAATGTTTCTCCCTGCAAAACACCATTTTGTTTATAATTGGTGTTCTTAAGAGAGGAAAAGCTTGTACAGTAATATTGATAATTAAATATTCCGCCTCCATCAGCTATTCTGATTCTGTGATGGCATTCTTGCAATCCACATCTGTGGCATTTTGAACTGAGAATCATTCATTAAAATCCTAGCTGCTAAGGAAGTAACATCAATATTTAAAGGTTGTATAGGCTCCTATTTCAGAACTGTATTTGCAGCAAATGTTTACGTGATATGAAGGAAATTCATTTTCCTGGATTGTCTTAAACTACAATTATTCAGACACAGCACTCTGCTCTGGAAAAAACTGGCAATGCAAACTTCTCTGGGCACATAATAGGAGCAAAGTGGGCTTTGAATTTATTTGAGGAACAGATTTACCTGGGGCTTTATTTTTCTGGCCTTGTTTGCTTCCATAAAAAAAAATGGAGTAAGCATGTCTAATTTATTAGGGTCAGAATGATGTTAGGAGGCATGTCCTGAAAAGTGAAGCCTCAGTTGAAAATGAATCTACAATCCTTGCTCATGCCAAAACATGGACAAGTCAAAATTTGTCTCCAGAATATTTTTTAATAAAATTATATAATCGTTCCTTCATTGAAAAGTCACAATCCACCCACCTGCTGCATCTAATTTACTGGAAAGTAAGTTGCATTGAATTCATTAGCTGAATTCATGTAATACCTGATTTTTTTTAGCATGACACAGGACTTCTTTGTTTTCACTTAGTATTATGTGTGAACCATTCACATTAAAAAAAGGCATAGTTAAAATAACCCCCACTTAATAACAAAACCTAACTATTACATACAGGACTCACTGGAAGTATTTCAGGATATCACAGTAAGATCAAAATAATCACTATCCCCGAAGAAGCCGCCATGAATTGATAACATGGAATCCATAAACTCTAGCAAGCTATAAAGCCATGTTTTAAAACCTGTTGAAATGGCTGCCTTTTTTTTTCTTGAACCCCCTCCCCTGCCTTAAAAATTAATTAAGATTGGTCACCATAACATTGTTTTGTGGAGCGCATGTTCTTCTTTTTGAAGATTGCAACTGGGAATGCCCTTTTCCTAGTGTACCTCACAAAGATTTCCAGTGTTTATTTGTAAATTCAGAATGCAGATGGCAGACTTTTTCATTAGTCAGATCTGTTTTATACTGGTGGGAGATCTTTGTGGAAATCCAGAAATACCAGTTAGTATAGTACTATTTCATTTTGTGTAGGTAAACCTGCAAAAATAAACTTTATATATTGCAAAATTCCAATTAAGGCCACCAAAACATCAATAACTTCGGCCATACTTTCTGTCCAGAAATGAGGCACTTGGAGTAAGGTAATCCATAGTGTCCAGTGTCAAGTTAATTACCTTGTTCTCTAGCTTCAAACATTTCAGTGTAATAGATTCCCATATCCCTTCCGGTAGAATACTTTGGAAGTTCAAGTTCAACAACTTCCCAGATTAGAGGAAAAGAATGTAAACTTACTGGTTTTCACCATGCAAGTTAATTTACATGAGTTAAGTCAAAGACAAGCCTTTGCTCTCTGAACAAGAGATCAAATGTTTGGTGGTGTTTTAGAACACCTCAATGTGATCTCAAAATACTTTTGATTCGGAAAAGCTTGTTTTTCTTAGTATTTTTTAAAATCCCTGTATCTCCCAGTAAATTAAGAGTTTAATGTTAGATTTAAAAAATAAACAAAAACTGTCTTTTTTCTCAAATGAAATTAGTACCATCGTTGTAATAATTTTATTTTTAAACATATTAATAGTTATCATTAATGTGTCTATCAGTAGATCTGTATAATTATTGCATTCTGTACACTTAAATTTTGAATTAAATTAAAAAAAAATGCAGATCGCTTTCCCTAAAGATCTACAGTTAGAAATGTCATGTAGAACATGAGAGTGACCAGGATTTGGGATTTGTAAATGTGCAAAGTGGGAGTGGTGAAATGAAAACCACAATGGTAGAAAAATGAGTCATGAATACAGTCTTGTATTAGCTTCTTGAAAGCTTACTTCTGGTAATTTTTGGAAAATGTGGGTGCTGGAACATGTGTTATACTATACTCTTACCAAATGCATTCTTGTGAAATCATAAGGCAAATATTTTAAATGCGAAAGAGGGCGTTATGGAACATGAAATTGCCTTATATTAAGGCAGACCATCATTGTATGAGCAGGTCCCTGAAATATGAGTTGGAGTGTTTTTCTCACGGCTACTGAGATCCTTGTAATAGGATAAATTCAGGATTTAAAAAAAGACACCTACCATTGCCCAATTCAAAATCCTTTTGAGCTATTCTGTGGGAAAAGCCCTCTGTATGACATGTTAGCCTTAGGGAATGACAGTGCAGAATGAATTAGTGGAAGAGTGGACTGAAGTTTGTTATTGACAGTTCTTGAAGTGTAGAAGGCTGGCAATTGCTACTTACACTTGCTAATTATGCAAACTTTAAATGAAATATTTTATCATTTTCAAAATGTTTAGTTTTTAGATTAAATGCACAAATATCAGAAGTGCCATTGGTCTTGTTACATAATTGCAGGAAAAATGTTTTGAATAGTTTTTTTTTTCAGTGAGATGTGAACAAGATGTAGACTATATTTCCAGCTATGACTCCTTGTAAAAGACTCTTTTTTTCTTGTTATGGCTAGGAGCCCTTTGTAGCAGATGAATACATTGAACGCTTGGCATGGAGGACTCCCGGTGGAGGTTCTCGAGGTGGCATGGAAGCTTTTGATCCCAAAAGGTACCGTAATACTTAGTTGCATAATCCAGCCATACAGTTTGTTCTTTAACCATCTTCAGCACAGGGCAGTCTTTCCATGATTCAAAGAAGTATCAAAACGCACACCAGCTGTACCTGTGAACCCACTCCCCTCCCCTCCACCCAAGCAAGCTTCTTAAGACATTTTCATTATATTTTAGAAAGTATCAAGGCTGTGGTTAAAAGGGAACAGTTTTTCTTTTCAAACATAGATTGGCGAGCAAATGGATCTTCTACAGTCAAATCAACAGATCATTTTAATTTCTGTAAATTATATCAAATGTTTAGTGAATTAATTCCTTTGGTATATAAACTGAAGCAGTAGGCGTGAGCTTAAATGGACTCCAGAGGATGTTAGAGGACAGGAAGGCCCCTTGTCCATGGGGTCACGATGGGTCAGACACAACTTCGCAACTAACAACAAAAAATATATATAACTGTATATATGGACAAACATACAGAATAAATTAAGGGCATATAACATTTATAGATTCTTGGATTAAGGAAAAGAAAACATAACAGAATAACTGAGTTGGAAGGGACCTTGGAGGTCTTTTAGTCTAACTCCCTGCTCAGGCAGGGGAAACCCTCTATCAGCGATGGCAAATCTTTTTTGGCTCACGTGCCACCCAGCCCCGACTTGCACGCACAACCGCTCCACTGCGCATGCACAGAGCAGTTGTGTGTGCGACCCCTGTGGCATGCGTGCAACTCTGCCATTTGTGTGCCGGGAGGAATGGCTCTGGCACGCGTTCCATAGGTTCGCCAACACAGCCCTATATCATTTCAGACAAATGGTTGTCCAATCTTAAAAACTTCCAGTTGGAGCACCCACAACTTCGGGAGGCAAGTTGTTCAACTGATTAATTTTTCTCACTGTCAGGAAATTTCTTCTTAATCTAGGTTGCTTCTTTCCTTGATTATTTTCTATCCATTACTTCTTGTCCTGCCTTCAGGTGCTTTGGAGAATAGGTTGACTCCCTCTTCTTTATAGCAACCCCTTAGATTTTGGAAAACTGCTATCATGTCACCCCTAGTCCTTTTTTTTATTAGACTAGACATACCCAATTCCAGCAACCGTTCTTTATATGTGTACTCCTCCAGTCCCTTAATCATCTCTGTTGCTCTTCTCTCTACTCTTTTCTAGAGTCTTCAACATCTTTTTTACATCATGGTGACCAAAACTGGATGCAGTATTTCAATTGTGGTCTTACCAAGCATTATTTATCAATGCTATTTTGTAAACTCTTTATAATATTTATGTTGCCTTATGTTCTGTAATGTCTCATTTTAGTACCAAGGGTAAACATTTGAATATTAAAACCTGTTTTATTAAACTGTTTATTTTCATCAGATTGCAAGAAGAATTTGTGAATCATATCAATGAACTGAAGTTATTGGATGAACGAATCCAAAGGAGGGTAGAAAAATTGGAGCAACAGGTCCAAAGGGAAGCTAAGGAGTTTGCCAAGAAAGTTCAAGAACTGCAGAAAAGCAATCAGGTAAATACAACCACAGACTCTTCCATTGTTCTGACTCACTTCACTAAATTATACCTAGAATGGCTGAAGTTGCACGTTGTGCTTCTCCATAATGTGGTTGATTTGGTTTTGATTTCAGTGTATTTTAAACCTGGCTGCTTGTAAAATCATGGTTTAGAACTAGATATTAACTTTCTGCTGGATTCGGTTCTAAATGTTGCATGAGAAGATGTTATTTTTATTCCATGAACATTTAATGCAGTAACAGTTTAGGCACACTATAGTAATCAGTAATTCCTATTTCTAACATACATCATGTAAACAAAATTTGATAAATATTTGTCCTTTATTGATCATGACAACTCAACTTACCTCGATATCTATATTTTTCCTTCTAGGAAGAGATTTGTTTTCAGTTGCTTTAATTACATCATATGAAATATCTTCAACTATTAACTAGCCCTGTTGGAATATGGACAAATATATGCAATTCAAATTCAAACTGTTTTGGGGAAAGCTTGATATAATTCTAAATTTCATACTACTAAACTACATACTAATCTTTGTGATGGCCCATTCTAAGTATTTTATTTCAGTGAAATTAATTTGGTTCAAATTAGTTAAAATGGTATTTTTCATCAATTGATTTTTAATTTTGGTAGGTGTTTGCACGTTTTAGAGAGGCTTGGCTGGGTCCTGAATCATCCCTTATATTGGCTTCTGAGCTTTTACTTGAACTGAATGTTATTAAAGAACTTGATTTCCATTCATTATAGAAAACACAAACATTTTTTGTCTATTTCTCCCAGGTTGCCTTCCAGCATTTCCAAGAACTAGATGAGCATGTCAGCTATGTGGCAACTAAAGTCTGTCACCTAGGTGACCTGCTGGAGGGGGTAAATACACCAAGGCAACGGCTAGTAGAGGCTCACAAACTGATGAAATACTTTAATGAGTTTCTAGATGGAGAGCTGAAGTCTGACGTTTTCACCAATCCTGAAAAGGTAAGACCCATCAGCCAGATTGAATGAGGTTACTCATGATAAACTGAGTTGCCCTAATTATAATTCTTGCTACAACTTTTCCCCAGTTTAGCTCCCTGGTGAGCAACTTGTCCAGGCTCCATTGTTCTTGAGTGCAGATTAACTTCATTTGTCTGCTGATTCAGCTATTCTCAATGTGGTAGTGCTGTCACTTTTTCATTTTGCAAAATCATAAGCAACTTGAAAGAATGCTAAGAGAGTAATCCTTTAGAATGCCTTAGAAATCCCTTATATTCTTCTTCTGAACATCATGCCCTAATTCTTCCTACTTGTGAATGAACATTTTTTCCACACATGATCCTTGAGAAATCTCTCAAACAAAATCTCTTTGTATAGATAAGTATTTTCAGGGTGTGTATTTAGATTTCTTCTTAAGGCATACAATGAATACTGAGGTGCATTGATAAAACCTAGCAGATGTCAGAATTTTTTTCTTGTGAATCTTAACTGCACAATTTCAAATCAGGGTATTATTTTAATATGGAGCCATTTTAAATATAGGCACAACTATTAGCCACCTGCTGCATCTCAACCTGGAATGGCATTTGGAGCAGAGCCCTTGAAGATGATTCTAGGCTATGGGAGGAGGCATTATTTCAGATACTTTTCATAAAAAGCCATTATTCTCAGCCTTTTAAATAATAGAACAGGCAGTACAAATGGAATTTAATGAGAATGTGTTTCCTATGTGAATTGCTTATACCTTATCCCTGTCTTTCTGACTCAGGACACTTATGCTCAGGACAAGTTTCTTGGACCTGCCAAATGCAGCTGAGCTGGGACAATATCTCCCAATGAACTCTCTGCACCAGTTATTTTGCAAGTCTTGTTTTCCTTGCCAGATCTTACAGGGTTTTTTATCATTCATACTGAAAGCTCCTAAACTAGTAGAATCACACTTCCAAATCAAGTTCCTAGTTCCTATGTTATTATCACAGTAATCAATATAGTCTTAGTTCTTTATTCCAGATGAAAGCCTGACTGAAATAACTCAAAATAATCAGCATTCTACAGATGTCTTGGAGTTTTGAGGATGCCACTCTCTCAGTCAGCTTAGCCGTCAGTAGTATTTGTGAGACTGGCAGATTGTTCCAGCTGTTACAAGGCAAGAGAGGGTTTCTTTAAGAATGGGCAGGGAAGAACACACTTCTTCTACAAGGAAGCAATTTGCCTTAATCATGGGGCCGTTCCTCCCTGCTTGATTAAGTCAGCCAGAAAAAAAAAGGATTGAAGAAACAGATAGTGGTTTTTACCTCTCCAGCACCTTGCCTTAATCAGTTAATTCAGGGGTCGGCAAACTTAAACACTCAAAGAGCCATTTGGGCCGATTTGCAATGAAAAAAAAATTACCGGGAGCCACAAATCCTGGGTGGGCGTCACTAAGTTGACGTCACTCAGAGCCACGCCCACTCAGTCACGTGACCCCCTGATCCCACCAAGCCACACCCACAGAACCTGACAGGAAAAAAAAAAAGTTTTAATTTAAAGCAGAGGTGGGCAATTATGGCTCTTTCAAGACCTGTGGACTTCAACTGCCAGAATTCTTGAGCCAACCATGCTGGCACAGGAATTCTGAGAATTGAAGTCCACAAGTCGTAAAATAGCCATAATTGCCCATCCCTGATTTAAAGGAAAAGAATCAGGGAAGGAAGATTGCAGGAAGGGATCGCAGGAAGCAGTGCGATCGCTCAGCCAGGACAGAGCGCTGGGACTTTTCAGCTCAGCTCACCTAGCAGGCGCAGATGGAGCAGCCTTTTGCCTGGAAGCTCCCGCAGCTCCAGCCTGCGCAGGGGAGGCGCCCGGGCTGGCTAGAGGAGCTCCTGGATAGCCGCGCTGGGCTTTCTTGTTCCTCTGGGACTTTTCAGCTTGGCTCACCTGGCAGGCGCAGATGGAGCCACGGCTCCCGGGAGCTTCCACAGGTGAGGCGGCTCCATCTGTGCCCGCTGGGTGCGCCGAGACGAGCAGGAAAGTCCTGGCACAGCCAGAAGGTGAAGGCTGTGCAGTGGGGCCACCCCGGAGCTCCTCCAGCCCTCACCCCCCCCCCGGCGCCTCCCCTGCAGGCATGTGCAGAGTGCCGGCATTGGGCCAAGTTTCCTTTTTTTTTTCCGGCGAAAAGGAACTTCTGCGCATGTGTCATGCAGCAAAGTTCAACTTCAAAAGAGCCACACTCAAGAGGCCAAAGAGCCACTTGTGGCTCGCGAGCTGTACTTTGCCGACCACTGAGTTCATTCATTCTGTACCATCAAGTCATTTTTTTCATTCCTAGGGACTGCATAGAGAGATTTATCCTTAACCTGGTTTGTCAGATCTTCCAATGGCATATTCTTCGCTACAATGACTGAATCCATCCTTGCTTCCGGTTCTTCATCTCTTTCTTTGCACATTTCCAGCATTAGAGCCTTTTCTGGAGAGCTAGGTCTTTGCATAACATATCCAAAGCAGGACAAGTCTGATTATACTTCCGTTGAAAATTCTGGGTTGATTTGTTCAATAATCCATTTCAGTGGTGGGTTGCTACTGGTTCTCCCTGGTTCGGGCAATCCGGTAGTGGCGATGGTGAGTTGATAGTGAACCGGTTCACTGCGACCGTCAGCTGGGCCCTCCTGCCCGGCTGATAGGCGCGGCAGAGTGGATTGCCATGCCTCAGCTGTTCTGAAATTCAATGTGCTTGTGCAAAAAGCAAGTTTGGTCTGTGAGCGAAGCGACCACAGGCACGCAAAGCGCATGCACAAAGCGAACTGGTGGTAACACCGGTTGAAAGCCACCAATGATCCATTTGTTTGTTTTCTTGGCTTTCTATGGTATTTTCAGGAGTCTTCTCCAATATCTCTCAAAACTCTCCTTGTCGTGCTCCTTCAAAATCCAACTTTCACTTCCCCAGACAGTTGCAGGAACATTGCTGCTTGTATAATTCTGATCTTTGTAGGTATATACACAGCACTTGAATGTCTTTTCCAAGGCCTCCATTGCTCTCTATCAAGGGCTAGTCTGTGCCATATTTCTTGTATCTACATCAGTATCAGATCTAATTAAAGCAGATTGGAGTGACTTTATTTATTAACTTCCTGTTCCCCAAATGGCAACTTTAGCCCTATTAGTGCGATGGTGTGCTGCCGAAATTGTTGGGTAAGGAAATTTGACTGAATTAACAGTTCAATGAATTAAGCATGTTGGAATACGGTCCTATAATAGTGTTGGCTCTGGTATTAGATCTAGAAATACCATCTTGGAAAAAAAGTTAGACCTGAACTGTGTGTGGAATCAAAGAAACATTATATTTTGCTCAAATTACCTTGTCCAGTGAAATAGATGATGCAACAGCTATGCCAAAAGGATAGGCTATGTAGGAACTGAACCTGGTGGAAATGTCCCAAAAATTTTTTAATTCTTGTATGTACAGGAAAAAAGATGATTATATTTATATATAAATAAATAAGGAGGACAATTTTTACAAAATATATTTGTTGCAGGGCTGATTTTGAGGAACTATGTACTGGTCACTCAGTAAAGAAATGCATTGTGGGCAGTGATGAAATCTAAAATGTGTTACTATCAGTTCTGTGGGCGTGGCTTGGTTGGGGACGGGGTAATGTGATGGTGGGCGTGGCCAACTTTTTTCTACTTTTTTAAAGCATTTTAAAAAAGAATAGGTTGTAAAAAAATGCTTTTAAAAGGTTAAAAGAAAAGGCTCTGACCATCACAGCTGAGTTGCCTGATTGTCAAGAGACTTTTTTTTTACTTTTAAAAGCATATTTTACAGCTTATTCTGCCAAATAGGCTGTAAAAAAATGGTTTTAAAAAGAAAGGCTCCGAGGATCACGGGCTCAGGTGTCAATCACAGCTGAGCGCCGTGATCCTCGGAGCCTTTTTTTTTACTTTTAAAAGCATTTTTAACAGCCTATGTGGCAG
>JANHFM010003134.1:162657-178906 GCA_032468115.1 Grayia smithii
AGCAGGCATATACAAGGAATGAAGGAATTTGCTGAGCACTTGAGTTGTGCTTGAAACTGTAAGCTGCCCTGAGTCTCCGGAGAAGAGCGGGATATAAATAGAAATAAATAAATAAATAAAATAAATCTGGTTCTTTGCACATGCATGCTTTCTCTTGATTCAAGCTTTTGTTAAATTTTCCAGTTTTCAATGGTTCATCCAATCTGTCATTCCCAGTTGTACATGGACAGTCGCTTAAGGCAGAGGATCTTTAAGGGCATCATTAGGACAAGACTCTAGAATGTTTTGTATTTAAAACGGAATGCTACTTCAGACAACTATCTAGGGATCTCAAGATGCTTCTTTTGATTCTTGCTTATACTTAGTCTTATTTCTTATTATTCCTCTGCTTAGGAGATGTTTTGCTTTATGCTTGGATTCTTGAATTTTCTGTCTAGCTATACCTATAAGCATAGGAAAAGAGAAAAAAAAGCATAAGACTGAAGCCTAATGCTCTGCATTCTTGTACTTAAAATTAGAGAACAGCATGTCAAAACGTTGGTATTTCTTTCGTAAAGAATGAAAACGATTTGTTTAATATGAAGTCCATATGGGGAAAATAGTGCAAAGGGTATCGACATGTCTATATTTCTTTTCTTTTTTATCCCCCCCCCCCCTCTTCCTACCCAGGCTTTGGAACAAATCGGATAGCAATGGTTAGGTTACAGTGAAAAGACAAAATTCAAACAATGTAGAAATGTGCTGTGAATGGGTGCAATGTAATGTTGCCGCCGATTGTGATGGAAATTTCATAACTGAATTAAACTGCATTGAATATATATTAGGCACTTGTATTCTTAATGGAAAGGAAAGAAATAATAGAACACTGGCCTTTACTTTCACAGGGTTATGTAAAAGACCATTTAGAAGAACATAAGAAATCAGATGCAGAGCAATATCTTCAGAGTCTTTATGACCTGTATACAAGGTTGGTGTTATTTTAAATAACTTAAAACAATAAAGCTCTAAGAAGCCCAGGGTGGGTCTTCTCATTTGATTTGTCCTTCTGTGGGTCTATGTAGAGGTGTCTTTTTTTTTTAAAAAAAAATTGACTTTAAGCTAAATATTATTTTCTTTTGCATTAATTTATATAATAATGTGGGGAAGCTGGAGTGAAAATTATTGTACCGGCTCTGTTTGTATGTAATACTAAGGCAGAATTTGCTTTAACCATAAGTTGTTTTTTTAAACAACTTATGGATCATGATGGAATTATTTTTACACATAAGCAAATTAATCATGGGGTTTCTGGTTTCATTTCTTAATATTTTTTTTCGGACCCAAAATAGTTCAGATGAGCATAAAAAAAACAACAGGAATAGGTTCTGGATTCAGACATCAGTAAAAGACATTAAAGCAAGCCCGGATTCATAAATCAACTATAAACTATGTGTTCAAATTATGATGTGTTTCCAAAAAGTAAACAGTGATTTGTATGGGCTTGAAGTTATATGAAGCTAGAAACAAGGTACATTATGACTTACCATTATGTGTAAAACCTGTTTTTACTCCCATTTCTGACATAAAAATTAGTGCCCACCTGCTGATAGTGCTAACCTTTGTGTTAAATGAACCCAGAGTGCTGGAAACTGCTTAAATAGCATGGGCTATTCTTATGTGAGACAAATATAAGTCAGTTGGGAAGAATTGGTTTTGGCATTCTGTAAGGGAATTAAAAAAAAGATTGATTAAAGATCTCTTGTTCTTACTAAGAGATTTTCTTGTAATCTCTAATTCAGTTAACTGTTAAAGTCCATGTTTGCTTACTGGTAGATCTCTGGGTGATTTCCAGTAGGTCAACAAGGATTTCTGACTTCCAGTTGTTTTAACAATTGCTGTAACAAAATGACACCCCCGCTCCCACCCTCAATTACTTCATAGTATAGAAGTGTTTTTATGTGAGAGGACTATGAGCTGTGTTCATTTCTCATAATCAAAACAAATTCCTGGGCTGAGAATTCTTTAATTTTAGGTGTTTGTCTTTTGCTCTAAGCTCCAGCTGCTGGATCTTGGGGTTCTAGATAAAATAGGCTTGAGGTCTGCCTACTTCCATAATAGGGCTAGGTGCATTCTGACGCCTTACTGTGCCCCCTAAGAGGTGAACGTTTATAGATGTTATACCTGTATTTTACCTCCTGCAACTACATTGTTTTCTTCTCTTGCTCCTGGCCTTAACATAAAGGACTACTAATCTTTCAAGCAAATTGATGGAGTTTAACTTGGGCACTGATAAGCAGACTTTCCTGTCTAAGCTTATCAAATCCATCTTTGTTTCTTACTTGGAGAATTACATTGAGGTGGAAATTGGTTATTTGAGAAGCAGGAGCTCCATGATTCTGCAGCGCTATTATGATTCCAAAAACCACCAGAAGAGAGCTATTGGAGGTGGAGGGTAAGTACTACTTTTTAATCTTATTATCGTTGTCTTACACACTTGTAAAATTTGCAGTATGTATAAACTTCTTTAAGTATATATACCTTGTTTAAAATATGTGCATAATGCTTATGTTAACAATAGTTTGATTGTAACATGACAGTTACTGATTGATTATGTACCATCAAGCTGGTGTCATCAGGCATTTCCTTTTCCATGTCAGACTCTATTCTGTGTTGGATGATCTTAAGCATTATTTTACGAGAATGTAAATTAAGGATATTAGTTAGATCTTCTTTCATATAGTTATAAAGACTGACCTCTTCCAGGACTGCTGGCCCCCATGTCATTTTCCAGATTTCTTGGCATAGTTTGGTTAGTGGTTTTATTGATTCTTCTTCTGTTGCTTGCCATGTTTTGATAGATACTCTGTCCAAACATCCAACTTTATAAAGGTTGCATTGCATAATTTTGTCTTATAGTACAAAAGATTCTTTAACAAGGGCATATCTTCTAAGATGCCTTAGATGTTGACATCTCTGATACAAAAATTCAGTGAACTTTTTCCATCTTTTTTTAAAAAAATCTTTGAAGAAATGAGCTACAAAACCAGCCTGAAAATCTGCAATGATCTGTGATGTGACCATAAATGTCCCAAAAGGGATGACAGTGTAATCTCTTTGGAGGTTTCTGGTTTGTCTTTTCTAAAAAATCCTTAGAAGAGGCAACAGGAGATAAATAAATTCCTTAATACATTAGCAAATTAGCTACTATAGTTTATCCATGCTAGATAGCTTTTTAAAATGCAAACTATTTAATGCACATTGCAGGTACAGATTTTGTCCATCAATTGATATGTCAGAGGAAATGAATTTCCGCATTCCCACAATGTTTTTTTGTCATAGAAAAGGTGGTGATTTAACAGAATGCATACAAAGCATCTCTATTACAATTGTGTCTTTTACCGAACCTGCACAATCAGGATCAGCTTCTGAAATAGCTATGTGAGCCTGGAAAAAGTTACAGGTGCTTTAGTGATTGAAAATGCATTGCATGTGCTCCCATAATTTTTTTTTAAGAAGTTGCCCTGTTTTAGCACTTATCTATTCATGAATATCTTTGATTCTTCCGTAACATCCTGAATTTTCTTCTGAACCTATGTCTCCAGCCACAGGGGGTGCTCTTGTTCAGTGTTGTGGATTTTGATGCGTCACAGAAAAAAGTGGTGTTTTTTTTTTAAAGGAGGTATATGTCAAATAATGTCATTTTATAAAAAAAAAAGTCTCCGCGCGCCCCCCCCCCCCTTAGAAGGTATTTGTTTGTTACATTTAATACATAAATTTCTAGTTGATAATACTTGAAAAATTAATCAGAGAAAAATCTAACTTCAGTTAATAATCCTATCTGGGGCATTTCTTTTTTAGCATTCAAGACCTCAAAGAGAGAATACGACAGCGAACCAACCTGCCTTTAGGCCCAAGCATTGATACCCATGGTGAAACTTTCTTGTCCCAGGATGTTGTGGTTAATTTATTACAAGAAACCAAGCAAGCTTTTGAAAGATGTCATAGGGTGTGTATATGCATAATATAGAGCTTTCTAGCTATTGCATATTAGAATACTCATGTAAACAATATGCACTTATTGGTTAACTGTAATTCAGCTGCTAAAATAATTTTATTATCTTGTTTTTATGCTGTCTTTATGAGTTATTTAAAGTAAAAAAAGTAATAGATAATTTCATGAATTAATGATATAGCTCAGCTTTTAGGAAAAATTGAGAGGCCTGAATAACATTGCAGGAAATTGCTGCTTATTGTTAAGGTCCCCACAATATCCGTGTGCTCTCCATTTTATGTAGGTTGAGTCTGGATCCCAAAGGCCATCCTGGAATTTAGGCACTCCAATGTTTTAAATTCTTTTAACATATTTCAAAGATAAAATTACACCTGTTTGTGAAAAACAGATGAACAAGAGAGGAACAAAAAATATTGCTTTATAAAAGTACAACAGATTGTCCAGAACAAGAAAAGAAACATAAGAAGAGCAGTATTTGAGGCTCATTAGATATATCTCAACTTGTCTACAAGTTGGAATATAGCTAACACAAGAGCTGGAAATGATTTCAGATCATCACTAGCAAGAATGTGATATGTGAATGTTGTCCTATTTTTCCACAATTACGCTTGTTTGAAAGTAATCATATAAATATGCTTGCAAATGATTTCTTGCTAGAAAGAGGATGAAGTTGATGTTTTTCATTTTTAAAGCTTTCGGATCCTTCTGATTTGTCAAAGAATGCTTTCAGGATTTTCTCTTTGCTAGTGGATTTCTTGTGTATTGAGCATATTGATTACGCTGTGGAAACTGGGCTAGCTGGTAAGTCTATTTCTGTTTTACATTGCGGGATAAATTAGCTGATAAATATGATTGGTTGAAGTAAATTTATAATCAATAGCAACAGTGAAATCTCCTTTTAAAGGAGATTTAATTCCATAATACATTTTATTTCCAACTTTTATTGATTCTAAATAGACAACTTGTTTAAATATTAGGTGCCTGCTTTAAAATATTCATCTAAAGCATAGTTAGAAAGCTTTAAAATGATTCAGAAGATGTACCTCAACCTCTGTACCTCATTAAACCTACCTTTCTTTAGGTTTCCATATGATTTTGAAAAAAAGATGTGGCTGCTTTAAGAGTTGGATTAATTTGAGAGAATCAATTGTTGAAAACAATCACAATGTTCTTTGGGCTTACATGAAAGTACCTTTTTCTGTATCATTTTCAAAGCATGTGCAGCCCTTACAGATAACCTTTGCAAAACAAATCATCATTCTTAACATGCTTGATAAATTTGTCCTAAGACTAGCTGTATAATTATTACTCATGATTCCTGATAGACTGTTAATTGGATTTTTTTTTTCTTAGTCCCAGTGAAATTTTAACATGTTGACATTTCATTTCATTTTTAGGTATTCCATCTCCAGATGCCAAGAATGCAAATCTTTATTTCCTGGATATCGTAAATCAGGCTAATACCATTTTTCATCTTTTTGATAAGCAGTTCAATGACCATCTGATGCCATTGGTGAGGTAGGTCATTTATTTTATCCTCATGCCAAAAACCATGTGGAATTTGGGTTCTGACTCATAAATATTCCTTCTCTCAAAAACGTCCTGAATAAAAGCCATATTAAAAGTGCACAGACTTCGTTTAAATAGCCTCAGTCTAGTCACTCTGTATTAATAGCTTCCCTTGCAATAGATTAGCCTTCCTTTTGGAAGCCTGCCTCTCTTCACTTCATACCAGTGTTTAGATTTTTTAAATAAGTAATAAAGCTAGTGCTGGGTTTAACCATGGACATGCTTGTGCACTTTGCTAAAGTTGGCTAGTTTGAGAAACAGAATGTTGAACCTAAACAGGCCTCTGAAACAATCTAGCACAGGGGTGTCAAACTCAGGGCCTGCAGGCCGGATGTGTGACATACTGGCCACCCTCACCCCCATTTTAGCAAAGAGGAAAAAAGTTGCAATACATCACATGATGACAACATGATGCCGTTTGACACCCCTGATCTACCAGGATTCCTCTTAGATTCTGAAAATGTGTAATACTTTTCTGTATTTGTCTGCATCTTGTATTTGTTTGTATTCCCTTGTATTCCCTTGTATTCCTTTCACATCAGTTGGATTGTTCTGTATATAATTTTGACATGAAAGCTTATTTTCTGAGAAGGGAAAATCCTTGCACAAGTTAAGTGCTTCGAATGTCCAGGTTGTTTGCAGTTGATGCGTGCATTATAATAGATGGTTAACTGTCCATTCTTTAATTTATCACAGCTCTTCTCCTAAGCTTTCTGAATGTCTTCAGAAGAAAAAGGATATCACAGAACAAATGGAGGTGAAACTGGATATGGGCATAGATAGGCAAGTGAAGATTTCATATTTTAGTTTAACTTTCATTTTGTCCATTATTGTATTAAAGTATTAAACACAAGATTAAATATTATATTTTTAAGAATTCACCACAAGGACTATATTAAATAATGAAAATAATAATTTGGGAGTCTAGTACTGCTTCATTTCTGCAATTTCATGAAAATAGAAAATGCATGTGCACATTGCAACTTACAAAGATCACTTTGGAAATTTGTAAAATTTAAAATGCTCTTTCTAAAACTTACAACCTAGTATTTTGATTTTGAAGGACACTAAATTGCATGATTGGACAGATGAAGCACATCTTAGCAGCTGAACAAAAGAAGACTGATTTCAAACCAGAAGATGAGAACAATGTTCTGATTCAGTATACTAATGTGAGTAACTATATATAGTTTAGTAAGTGACAAGTGGCACAGCAAGTAATTGGGTTGCTGCTGGTACTCTTTCCTACAGTTAACTGTGCCCGGGTTACATTGTATTGTCTTGCTTAATAGTGAAATTTTCTTCCACTTATCTAGGAATTTGGATGCAGTTTTTTTGTGTGATTTAAGCTGGGGAAAATAGTAGCATTTCCTTATACAGTATGTTCAGTGTTAATATAGAAATATTCTTAGACCAGTTGTATTTCTTTAAATAATTTAGATTTTCTGCAAGAAGTCTATATCCTCTGTATATCAAGCCTCATTATTTGCCATCATGATTTAGCACTTATCTACCACCAGCAGTCAATCTACCCATTCTATAAAATAATGTATTCTACATTTCAGCTATAATAGGGCATATACAGAAAGCAAGAGTGAAAATGTTCACATCCATTTTCTGAGAGCATAAATGATAGAGTTAGAACTCTGTGTTGCTGTCATCAGATCCAAAATCTATTAAATTCAGATCATGTACAATCTTGTATTGTATATTAGTTACAGCATTGTTTTTCTTAGCATTTTTCCTGGTTAGTTGCAAGGCCTGCTTGTTTTTCCACCATGCTTGTCTAATTCTTACAGCAAATCAGCCAACAAATGATTTTGTTTATCAGATAGCTTGTTGCAGAGCCTGGCGCTGATAGGAGATTATTGGCCTAAGGTTACCTGGTAATTTGCCTGCCTCAGTGAAGACTAAAGCCTAGGTTTCCTTGTTCCTAGTCCAGCATTTACCATACTATTGGTTCTCATATTTGGTATAAGATACTTTAAATGAATTATGCCTAAATTAAGAGAGCCAGTTTGATGTAATGTGTAAGGCATCAGGCTAGAAATTGGGAGACCATGAATTCTAGTCCAGCCTTAGTCATGAAGCCCACCAGGTGACCTTGAACCAGTCATTCTTTCTCAACCCTAAGAAGAAGGAGGCAAACCACTTCCAAAAAACCTTGACAAGAAAACCATAGGAACTAGTCCTCTTAGTTTCCAGGAGTCAGCAACTGAATTGAAGGAACAAAAAAGGAGGGTATTTTAATAACATTTTTTTTTTGGAATTCAAATCTTCTTTGTCTATTCCACAGAGTAAATGTAGAATGATTCTGACATTAGCCAATTATACTGTACTATAATTGTTTGAAGATTATAGGTTGGTGGATTAATTTTACTAATAAATTCACTTTTAGTAAAATTCTGTGTAGTTAGAGAAGAACAAAGTGATTTGTAAATAATAAACTAATGGGTAAGATATTCAAGGCAACATAGATCTTTTCAACAATGTAACTAGAAAATTAACACAATTTCAATTATGGATGTCCCAAATAGACTGCAATGTAGTTATTTCGGGTAGTAACTGGATTACCAAGATTTTTCTACGTAAACAAGCTGCATTGCAAAGGCTTAAAATCTTTTAACACAAAAGAGCTGGAGAGAATTTCATGTTCTGGAAAAAAAAATCATCTGAAAGTGATATACTAGTTACTTTCATTGAGTAATGAAAGGAGTAGCCCAGAGTGTCTCCTCTCACCCATTTTGTAGCTTTCATATCAAGATGAATCTTTTCTCCTTGACATCCTTGTTTATGTGACAGGCCTGTGCCAAAGTCTGTGCCTATGTTAGAAAGCATCTGGAAAAGATCAGGAAATCTATGGATGGCAAGAACGTGGACAGTGTTCTCATGGAGTTTGGTGTTCGTTTCCATCGCCTTATTTATGAGCATCTACAGCAATATTCCTACAGCTGCATGGGTGGCATGTTGGCAATCTGTGATGTGGCTGAATACAGAAAGTGTGCCAAAGAGTTCAAGGTGAGTATTGGCTATTATTGCAGATGCAATCTGAGATGTGGCTCATGTATGTTGAACTGGCTGATATAGGTATGCTGTGGTCTTAATGTTTATAAAATGAGCACAGTTTAATGACCTATTGCTCAGATTTGTTGTATTTGTTGTATGACAAAAAGCATTGCATTATGTTAATAATTGTTAATAATGCCTAAGCTGACTTTCTGAAAAGTGCCCCTTGATGTTTATACTGAATTTTGCTTTGCTTTTCCCGATTGTCACAGGTTGCGTTGGTATTGCAGCTTTTTGACACGCTACATTCCCTTTGCAACCTCCTGGTTGTAGCCCCAGATAACTTGAAGCAGGTCTGCTCAGGAGAGCAGCTGGCTATTCTAGAGAAGAATATTCTCCATTCCTTTGTACAGCTCCGCTTTGACTACAAATCTGCTCGTCTTGGTCGCCACTTCAGCTGAGCATGCAGAAGAAGGAAACCAAGCGTTCACAAGGACTTGGTTTTATCAGCAACATAAGAGAGTGGCTTTTGAGTGAAAATTGAGCGTGGAGGTTGCTTGGATGAACAAACTGTCATAACTAAATTGGTCTTTACTACTGTCCTGTTTTCATCTTGCTTCTGGAATAAATAATCTTATTAGGTTCCTCCTAGATCTGTTTTCCATTCATGAAAAACAAACAAACATGGTTGTCAGAAAGTACACTAGAGCCTTCTAATTTGTGTTCTGGATGAAAAGAAATACTTTGATTTTTCAACATTTGTCAATTGGCATGTCTTCTCCAATTGTCCAGGTCTGGCTGTCCCTTTTCCTCAGAACTTAGTGCTTGCGTATATCTCTATGCTTCTATAAAAAAAAACCCACAGTGTATTGAACATGTCTTCAAGAAGCATCTGGAGCAATGATGGGTTGCTACCGGTTTGTCCTGGTTTGAGTGAACTGATAGCAGTGGTGGTTGGAGGCTGCACCTCCCTGCCCAGAAGTCATTAAATATGCTCTGTTTGTGAGAGAGGGCGTGCAAATGAACCAGTAGCAAAGAAGTGAAACCCACCACTGATCTGGAGTGTAGTGTGGGTGACAGTAGCCAAGGTTGCTTTTTTGCGGATAGGATTTCTGTACCTGATGGGCAGAACCACAACAGTCATATGACAACTTTTAGATGTTGTAGGAAATGATTACAGACTCAAGATGTGCTATGAAGATGTTAAAAAGAAAATGACATCATGGCATAGTACAAAACAAAAAGAAGCAAACGCGGCAGAAATTATATTTCTTTTTTTGTATCTTGCCTCTCTCAAAATGGATGATGAATGGGAAAGAATTTAATTAGAATGAATACAATACAATACAATAATGCAATGCAATGCAATGCAATACAATACAATACAATACAAGAGAATACGACACAAGACAACAGCTATATGGTTAATTCCATTGCTTCAGTTATAAGAAGCTTGGAAGTTGGCATAGCTGGTTTTGTTAGAAATGAGAATTAGGATCTTTCACCCAGAATTCATTTTACATCAATGTAGCATCTAATTTAATTCTCAGAATATTATGTAATGTGTATAATTGACTACATATACCTGGGACAACACTATTTTTTCCATGAAATTAATTACTGCATATACTCACAAATAATTTGAGAATGTAAGGTGCCAAAATACACCCAAATATGGGATGTGGCTTACCAGCATATACAGTACAGTACTGTAGATTTTCCCTCTAGTCTTTTAAAGTATCCCTGTATCCCATATATGCTTGCATATAACTCCATCTGCAGCTAAGCAGAGTCTCAAATTTATAACCAAAATACTATGAAAAATGTGGGTTGGCTTATCTGCGGGTGGTGCATTTTTCATGGTATTTTTGATTAAAAATTTTGAGAGTCGGCTTATCTGCGGGTGGGCTTATATGCAATTATATGCGGTATGCATTTTTTTTCTATCTGTGAGTAAACTTTCACTACTGTGTACAATGTTTTGAGATAAAACAATTGCTGTAAAATATATTCAACACCCTCTCCTCCAGTTTGAAAGTTTAGCCATGTAAATGTTACTTCGTTCTGTAACAAAATGGCAAAACAATCAACCAAGATGTTATGGGTGCGTCACTTGTTCTACATGAAAAAATTCCCAAGGAAAACCATTCTAGAAGTTTTTGCTAATTCTAAATTAAATTCCTTTGCCATTGTGTGATGGGTTCATGCCCTGGCAGTTGTGGAACAGAAAAAAAATCCGGATTTCCTTCTTACCGAAGTACAGTAAGCTAAACAGTTGCAAAGAGAGAGGCAAGAATGAATCAAGTAAAATCACAGATTTTATGCATAAGGACAAGAATGGGATTTTCAAAGCGAAGATGAAAATTGTATCCCAGTTGGGGTCCACTGTTTAATCTCACTTGGATTGGCCCTAAAGCAGAGTTTGAAGACCTCTGCCCTAAGAAGATCTTTTGATTAGTCTTCCAAAAGACTACCCCGTTCACCTTAAACAGAGAAGACCAGTCTTGACATTTTACATTATAGATATACTGCAGCTTTTAAATTGTAGCAAGCCCATTTGAGTACTGTCTGATTTATAGCACTGTAGATCTTTCTTTAACTGAGCGTGGTACTTATACTGATAAATCAGGGAGGGGGAATTATGCCAAGCTTTCTCAAGCATTCTGGGAAAATGCCTGCTTTCTTCAGTTGCTCTCTTCATTGGCCATTGGCACAAATAGTTTCTTGGGCACTGAAAGAAATGAAGAAGTGCTTGCCATTTTCTGAAGCTGTGATGTAGATTCCAAGCACAGGGCTTTGATATTGCCAGGTTTTAGAGTTAGCTTTTAAAAGCAATGATTTTGCACATCACTATAAACATTTGTCCAGCAATGGGAAATGGGAAGTTAACCAAATTGTAAAGATTTCAGAATGTCAAGCAAATACTTGGCATAGACAGAAGTTGGCAAATTGCACTGGAAGACTATTTCCAATTTTTGTTTTTTAAGTTTGGAGTTATCTTTTTATATATACGTGTATATTTTTTCCTTAATTTTTGTTTTTGCTAGATTTATTCTCCAACCACATTAGTTCTACTTCTCTTTTAAGCCCATTAAAATAGGATGTGGATGGTTCTATAAGGCAGGTAGTCACTGACACTGCAATGTGCTTTACTTGGAGATTCTGTTCTGTGGCTTCATTGATACAGTTTAAACATTATTTTGCTTTTAATAAATCCTGTCCACAGAAAAGAATTAGAGTAGTCCACATTTGCCAACGAATTACTTAATTGTAGTTTTTATATATGCCAACAGTTATTGCTTAAGTCCATTTTGCCATCTCTGGAGATGCGTCACATGCCATATAAAAACAATGGCTGATTTACTACCTTAACTTTTAATGACGTTTGATTAAAGATACTGTAGGTCAGTGGGGAAGAACGTTATTAGGCAGGAGATGATTGCTTCAGTTCACTCAAACAGTTTAGATAAAGACTGTTCTGTTAACAACCTCCACCCAGCAGGCTATGTTGGCTGGGGATTGTGGGAGTGGAAATCAAATACTGTATATCTGGAAAGCACCAACTTCAGTGAAGACTTTTAATTCAGCTACTTATGCTGAAGTTGCAGTAGCACATTCAAAATGGCTGATGTATTTGTCCGCAAGCCACTAAACATAAGAGCTTTTTAATAGTATTTTAGTTACACTTCAATTTTATTTATTATTTGCTATGGCCAATGTACTATTCTATTTCAAATGATTCTAAACAATTTACAACAAAACAACAATGATGCTAAAGCAACAATAGTATTCCTAGCTGTGCCATCTAATAGATCAATTAATTTACAGTGTCTCCAAATTCTTTCCTGAGCAAATTTCTTTGTGGCTGGAGGTAGTCCCGATATTAAGGGGCAACCTGTTCTAAAATACAGGAGGTAGTCATTTAGAAAGCTCAGTTATGGAGTCCTTGATGAAGATGATCTCTCAAAGAAGGGACTCTTAACAAGCCATGTCTTCCAACTTTTACTTGGAGGTGATCAGATGTAGGCAATGTAAAATGGAAATTCTCACAAAACTGAAAATAGTAGTGATCAGTTTCCTTTTCATACTGCCTTCCCTTGTAGTTAATAGATGGAGAAACAGTGAGCTGCCCAAAGGAATTGTTTATATGGTCAGCAGTTGAAGCTAGCTAGTATTTTTCTATGCTGAATATTGTGTTATGTATTGCACAAACTCAACAAGTAGCCTATGAGTTAAATGGTAGGGCCAACAACACATAAAGGATAGTTATTCCTGTTGTTGTTTATTTATTTATTTATTTAATTTAATTTGTATGCCGCCCTTCTCCCGAATGACTCAGGGCGGCTCACAGAAATAAAAACACACAGTAGCAACAAAACAACAGTAAAAACAACAATAAATATATACAAATATATAAACGGTTAAAAATAATTAAAACCAAGGTCAGCTCAGCCTATTTGATGAAACAGCCACGTCTTCAGGTCGCGGTGGAAGGAGCGAAGGTCAGGGCCTGTCTGGAGCTCAGCGGGCAACTCGTTCCAGAGGGTCGGTACGCCCACAGAGAACGCCCTCCCCCTGGGGTCCGCCAGTCGACACTCTGGCTGACAGCATCCTGAGGAGGCCGACTCTGTGAGAGTGCACTGGACGATGGGAGGATGCCATTGGCAGAAGGTGGTCCTGCAAGTACCCTGGGCCTAAGCCATGAAGGGCTTTAAAGGTAAGCAAAGCTGGCTGGGGGATTCTGGGAGTTGAAGTCCACCCATCTTAAAGTCACCAAGGTTGAGAAACACTGGTATATATGTTTATGTAGATATGATTATAATGATGATGATGATGTTTATATGGTAACACTTCGGACACCTAGAAAACACACTGTTCAACATAGAAATGGAATATGTGATCTCAAACAATAAAAAAATATTTAACAAAAAAGGAGTCAGGTTGGCAAGCTAAACACACATTTACCTTGGGAATGGTAAGTTTTTCTCCCTTCTCTGAACATTCTTCTGTGTCGGAACCGGCATAATTTTCATTGAAGGATGCCAAAGTATTGACTCTTGGTCTGTGAATAGCTTGGAAGGTCAGCTGTGTGTTAAGCAGGTTGCTCACTGCTCGGAGAGAGGTACAGACATTGGGTGGCAAAGAAGGGTCTGCTAGAAGGTCGGTAATGAGTCCGTGAGCTTCTCCCATGACAGCAATATCTACGGTAATACTGGTACCCGAAGACTGGAAAGAGAAGAAAAAGAAGCATTAGCCGTAAATTAGAAAGCAAAATAATAATAATAATAATAATAATAATAATAATAATAATAATAATTTTATTTGCGGTCACAGCCCAAAATACAAGTATAGTAAAAAGAAAAACATGGGGAAATTAAAATCATAGACAATTGGCCACCATAAGCCTTGGCTGAGGGGGATTACAGCGTTCTCCTCTAATAGTTACAGCTCTTATAATTTTTTTTAGAAACCTGAGAAGTGATATATGGGGAGCCATCCCCTAGACAATATGAGACCAAAATACTAGCCTTGGGTCCTAAAGGGGTCTATTTCAAGGAGAGACAGTAATTTAATTCTGCCTGTGTTATACATAGGACCATATAAAAGGATGTGCTCCACAGTTTCAACCTCAGCTGATGCCACAGGGGCATAGCTGCTCGCTAATCGGCAGCCTCTTAAATCGCCCTCTTAAATCGTGCTGAGGGCAAGACGTTAAAACGAGCTAGGGCAGGGGTCAGAAACCTGTGGCTCCGGAGCCACATGCGGCTCTTTGGCCCTCTGCTATGACTCCCTGTCGGGTGACCCCACAACTGGCTGGCCCCACCCCTCACCCTCCCCTCCCAGTCACTCCTCGCCTGGCCTGAGAAGGTAAGGGCAATGGCAGGGGATGGAGAAGCAGACAGAGAGATACAGAGAGAGGGGGAGGGAGAGAGAGAGAGAGAGAGAGAGAGAGAGAGAGAGAGATACAGAGGGGTGGGGAGAGAGAGAGATGTCAAAAGGGTTTTGTGTTTTTTAACAACTGGTTCTCTGCCCTAATGTTCGGCTGGGTAGGCATGGCTAGTGGGGGTCATGTGACTGGTGGAAGTGAGTGACATCGAGTTGGCCACACCCACCCAAGTTTTGTGGCTCCCAATGTTTTCTTTTCTGTGGGACACGGGTCCAAATGGCTCTTTGAATATTTAAGGTTGCAGACCCTTGAGCTAGGGAGAAGACTCTTCTATACTTGGGGATGGATAGAGTGTAAAAGTATAAGGCCATCCTCAATCCATCATTGTTAAATCGGTTGAAGATCAAAGGGGAGCAGGTTTTGTTAGCTCTGGCTCTTAGATATTACAGATCTATGTCCACAAGCCATTGGACTACCCTAAATTGGGCGTCCTTAAGGCCATAATCTCCCAAGATATCCCCCGTAAAACCTAGCAGGTGGAGTTTCTTCATCAGCTCCCTCTCCCAACAAGAAGTATGAGGGTCAGCAAACGCCAGGGAGAGGTAGCTACCAGGGTCTGCCAAAAAGAGCACCCGAAGCCACCAATTAGAAAGTAAATAATGCATAGCTATGCCAATGTGATTTGTGCAGTGGGAAGGGAGGGAGGAGGGTTGCCATGATGCCCACTGGCATTGTATTGCTGACCTAGGGAAGCAATACAAGAAAAAAAAACCTTGCACATAATTTGTCACTGCGTTATTTTGTGTTGCTAGCCGGCTCCAACAGCTTTGATGTTTGTAGGACACATATCTTTGTAACCATGATGATGGTCACATGGTTCAGCTATATTTTGATTATACATCTGGTGTTATCTTTATGCGCAAGTCCGGAAGGACAGTTTTGTTTTTACTTTGTAACTTCCTGCTTCTTTGTTCTTCCCTTTGTTCTATTAAGTTCTGTGTGTGATGTGAGATGGAGTAGCTGCCATAATGTATGTGTTAGTTAGTTAGAATTGTTTTCTTATTTTTGTATATAAATAAAGATATGAGAATGTACTTCGGAAATTGTTTTGCTTATTCTTGCATGCAGCGGGGGATAACAAGATCGGTCGACTCTTATCAAACAATGAATTGGTGATTTTTAGAAATCCTTCCTCAGAATAATGAGGGGGAGGGGCAGGGCAAAGATCAAAGGCTCTAATTTATGCCCTGTTCTACGCCTTCTATGGAACCACTAATATCAGCCAGAAGATGCTGTTTCACATTAAATGAAAGAAGAAAAAAAAACCTAACATAAATGAAACATTTCATACTGTTTCTAGTTTGACTGCCCATATAAATCAGCTTTTTATGTTCATGAGGTAAACATCCATGTTCTTAGAAAAATGTGTATAGGTAGTCCTCAACTTACGACCATAAATAAGCCCCAAACCTCTTGTTGCTAAGTGGGACGGATTTTGCCGCTTTTTACAATCTTTCTGGCCACAGTTGTAAGTGAATCGCCACAGTTGTTAAATTAGTAATAAGGTTGTTAAGTGAATCTGGCTTCCCCACTGACTTCCTTTTGTCAGAAAGTCGCAAAATATAATCACATGACCCCGGGACACGGTAATGGTTGTGTGAAAAAGAGTCATAAGTTGTTTTTTGTTTTTTTTTAAATTCCATTTATACCCCGCCCTTCTCCGAAGACTCAGGGCGGCTTACAACTTTTTTGAGCACAACTTAATGTGCTCAGCAAATCCCTTCATCCTTTGTATA
>JANHFM010003134.1:181777-193364 GCA_032468115.1 Grayia smithii
CTTCCTTCCTTCCTTCCTTCCTTCCTTCCTTCCTTCCTTCCTTCCTTCCTTCCTTCCCTCTTCCTTCTCTTTTCTTCTTCCTTCCACTCTTTCCTTCTTTTTCCTTCCTTGCTCTTTTTCAACCTTTCCTTCTTTTTCTTTGTCTTTCCTCTTTCCCTTTCCCTTTTCCTGTCCCTTCTTGGATGCTCAAATTCAAAAGGGGAAACATTTCGCCTTTTCTGTTTTTAGTTTGTTTTGCTAGCCCTCTGCCAGTGATAACGGAGTCCGTGTGTGTGCGTGTGTGTGTGTGTGTGCACGCGCGCGTGCCCCCTGGGCCCCGTTTATGGCTGTGACAGCTTCTTGCAGTCTTCTGCCAGTGAAAATGAAGCCCAGGGAGGGGCATGTGCAGCCCTCCTGAGCTCCGTTTTTGCTGGCAGAGGCACTGCAGGTCGGTCCTTCGCTGTTTCCAGGGCAGCTCCCTGGGCCAGATCTAAGCACCCAGCCTTGAGTTTGACACCCCTGACCTGGATGATTAAAATGATTAAGATTTATTGGATTTATATCCCGCCCTACTCCCGAGGGACTCAGGAATCTCCATACCACTGAGTTCTTCCCATACCACTGGCCAGTGATTGAATGTGATGACAAATGATTGAAGCCCCTGTTCTCTATATTTGCCTCTTTTTATCGAAATGGATGACAAATGATTGAAGCCTCTGTTCTCTATATTTGCCTCTGTTGCCTATCTTTTTATCAAAATGGAGGGTGAGATTGCTAACAACAACAAAAGGCAGGGTGTATGAAATATGATATTATGCCTCTTTGAATTTTTCAATTTGCTATTTAATAAATCAGAATGGTGGCATGCTCGGTATTAAAATACCAAATCAGCAATGTTTGGCCAAGTGCATTGCTTCTGATGGAGTCTTAATCAGGACCATCATGCACCAGCACCACCAATGGCCACCATGACCATTCTTTCTCTTCTTTTGATTTCTTTTATATTTTCTCTCTTTTTTTTAAAGAAAAGAGAAGCAGGAATATGGTAATATATAACACAATTACAAGTAGTCCTCAACTTACAGCCATTTATTTAAGAAATCTTTCAAAGTTACAACAAGGGACTGACTTGCAACAGGTTCTTGCATTTATGACAGTGGAAGCATCTCCACAGCCATGTGATCAAAATTCAGGTGCTTGGCAATCGGCTTGTATTTATGACAGTTGCAGTGTCCCAGGTCATATGATAGCCACTTGTGACATTTCCAGCCAGCTTCCAACAAGCATAGTCAATGGGGGAAGCCAGACATACTTAACAACCACATGATTTGCTCAATGACCATGTGATTTACCTAACAGCTGGGGCAAAAAAGATTGTAAAATCAGGTACAACTCACTTAACAACTGCCTTGCTCAGCAATGGAAAGTCTGTTCCCAATTGTGGTTGTAAGTTGAGGACTACTTGTAGAGGCTTGCTTCATGGTGGACAATAAGAGTGAGGTGAAGAGAAGACAGATAGTTCTCACTAGAAGACTATAGATTTCAGCAGAAAACTATTTTCAGTTTGCAGCACCTGCCCCTAGAACACTGTTGTCCCAAATAAAACTTTATGATGGTCCCTAGCAATCCTTCTGCCTTGCCACTTCTAGGAATAACTCCAAGCTGCCCTCCTATGCAATTTTCTCTCTGCCAATCTCCACACAGTCTGTTCTTGAACTAAATGGAACATGACCTCTTGTTCTGCTATTCATTAAGGGTAGAGTCTCAAAGATGTTTTTTCAAAAGGCTACTGGATTATTTTTGAGAAAAAGACATTTCCCGTCTCATCCAAGAAGCTTCATCAGTTTTGAAGTGGATCGGTTCCGAAGAACTGATGAAGTTTCTTGGATAAGAAGCTAAATGTCTTCTTCTTCTTCTTCTTCTTCTTCTTCTTCTTCTTCTTCTTCTTCTTCTTCTTCTTCTTCTTCTTCTTCTTCTTCTCCTTCTCCTCCTCCTCCTCCTCCTCCTCCTCCTCTCTTCCTCCTCCTCTCCTCCTCCTCCTCCTCCTCCTCCTTCTCTTTCTCCTTCTCTTCCTTTTCTTCCTCCTCCTCCTTCTTCTTCCTCAAGGAAAAATATCCAGTTGCCATTGGAAAAAGCACCTTAAAACAATATGACCTGGGTAACTGAGAATCTCCACAGACATTAAGGATAGAGGTATAGAGTCTGAGACCCCAGTAATCTTCAGAAATGGAGAAAAGAAAATTATAATTGTTATAAAGAAAGTTATAATTGTTAATGTGTCAGACAAAAATATTAAAAACAAAAAAGGGAGCAGCTCTATTAAATTTTAATTAAATTTACATTTAAAATGGGATCAAATTAATAAGACTGCTAGGCTTTGAGAAGCACACAGAGACACAAAAGTAGCATCTATCTGTATCTCTATAAAGCAGCCATATCTTTTCCTGGAATCCTGCTCAATCATATGAAAAGACAGCCGCTTTAAAGAGCAACAACAGCACTACTTCACATTTTTCTGCTGCAAAGCAAATCTGGTTTGGAATCAAATCTGAAGTACTACAAAGGTCTAAAATTTGTTTATTTTCCTGACCACAAACACTTTATTCTGAGTGTGGTACCAGCACGTCACTTAAAGAGCAAATATGGTGCTCAGACTGTAAAAAGCTGCACATTCCCTACTTTAAGGTTAATAATATGGGGTGTTATTGACTGAGTGCCATGACTGAGAAGAAAAGGGTTAAACTTTCTCCTTCCACCATATCCCTTTAAAATTATCCCTGTTTTGTATAAATGTATATACTTACCATGAAGTATATGAAACACATTTTAACTTCAGTACATATAAGAAGAATCAAATGTATAAGCTTCAAATAAAGCAGATAGCAGCAATAATAATTACTATTTCAGAGATGGGTTAAATCTTGGCTTTGCCTTTGAACCCTAAACACTATTCAATGTGCCCAATAACATTTTAAAACCAACCAGCACACTTGGCCATACAGATGAAAGCCTTTTTTGGCAGGAGGGGAGGTAACATTCATTTGACTGTAAACAATTCATTAAAATAACTTGCTAAATCTCACACTAGTGGATTTTTGAAAGTTGCTCAATCTACCTCCTTATCCATCCAAAGTCAATTTGAGTATGAATATGATGCATTGTGACCATAATGGCAAACAGCTTCTCCAAAGAGACATTTATTCTGCTGGCATGGATTCCAACTAGACAGCAATGATGCATTACAAATATATAATTATTTGCACTAATATTTGAGCAGGTGGAATGGATTAGTCCACTGTCAACAGTACTGTGCTGATAACATGTATTTTTCTGTATTAATATGTACTATGCAACATGTATTAAAATTGTCAATAATTCATTTCCACGGAGTTAGCTGTATTTATATTGCACTGTTCTGTTGTAGCTGGAAATGCAATGATGGGATGTGGAGAGAGAAAAGAAAAATATGGAACTAATATTAACTTTTAAAAATATTTGAAGTTTTTCTGTAGGAGCAGAATTGGAAAAAATGTACGAACAATGTGTTTCTGTTTTGCTTTAAACAAAATGCGCAACTCTTTTTTGGTATTGAAGTAGGAGAAAACTGTTATTTAAAAATGGGATGGACCCACTAAAATGCTATTTGTTGGATTATTGAGCACCAAGAGCTGTATGAAACTTACATGTCAACTTTCTAGCATCGTGCACTGTCTTTGGCCTAAGTCCTTTTGGGCTTTGGCCCTCAAGGAAGAATACCAATCCAAAGTAAATAAAGAAATGGTGTTCGATCTTCAATATCTTCAATCAGAATAGAGCTGGAAGAGACCTTGAAGGTCTTCTAGTCCAAGCCCCTGCTGAAGCAGGAGATCCTATACCATTTCAGACAAATGGCTGTCCAGTCTCTTCTTAAAAACTGTCCAATGGTGAAACCCCTACAACTTCTGAAGTTAAGATGTTCCACTGCTTAATTGTCCTCACTGTTAGGAAGTTCCGGACCACTATGAATGAGCTGAAGTCTAAACCACTTCTATCTAAAAATTCTGAAGGAAATTCTGAAGGTTGTCATCTTGATGTCCCTTCCTGTGATCTCTTAGATATCACAGAGCTTGGGCATAAAGTGAGAGGGAGAGGGAAATAGTGAGAGGGAAATAGGGAGTGGATGGGAAGTGGAAGGGGAAGGGGAAGAAGACATATATAATTAAGCTAAGTCTATTTGATACTGATACTGAGCAAAATTCTCAGTACATATGATTAAGCAACTGGACATATGATTAAGCAACTGGATTCCCAACATTTAGCGAAAGACTACATTGCTTGGCAGGAGCCTGCATAGGTGTATCAAAAATAATTCATGCCAAATCAAAACTAGGATCCTTTTTTGATATACCCACCAGTAACTACAATAGTTTAGTTGACCCAGAAATGCAGTAGACACAGTATATCTTGACTGCATCAAACCTTTGGAGAAAATCTCCCATGAAATCCAAGTACAGAAGATGGCAAAACGTAGCTTGGGTCATAATTCCATTAGAAGGATAGAGCAGGTTGAACAATCACACCCAGTGAGAGTATGTCAATAGCTTCACATCAAAATAAATGACCTGGATGAGGGATTAAAAATGCAATTATCAGATTTGTGGATGGCACAGAGATGGAGGGTGGGGGTGGGAGCCAAGCACATTTTAGAGAACAGCATCTAAATTCAAGAGGAACTTGGCAAGTTGGAAAATGGGCAGAAATCACTGTGATAAATTTCAACAAATATAAAACCCCACATTTTGAGTAGGGAAAGACACAAATACAGGCAGTCCTTGACATACAACTGTAATGGAACCTGCTCATTACAGTCGCATATTGTATCCGTTGTAAAATGGATTAGTCATGTGACCGAACTGAATTTATGACCATTTTTTACATTGAGCAGCTGTGGCGGTTGTTAAGTGAATGCAGCTGCCATTAAGTGAACCAATAGTTCCCTGTGGGTGTGGTTTTGCTGAAACCTAAAAGTGTTGTTTTCAGACAACGGAGGGAGCCTGATTATCAGACTTCGAATTCGATTGTCTGAATTGTAAGTCCCCTGTTTTGATTGTAACTCAAGGATTACCTATATAAAATATGGGACAATTTGGCAGCAACACCTGTGTAAAGATCTAGCTGAGTTGGTATATCACAATGAGTTAAACCACTGTTCTTCAAACTTGGCATTTTTAAGATGTGTAGTCTGCAACTTGGTGAAACCCCCAGTCAGTATCATCTGGAATAGATGTTCTGTTCTATCATTTTATTTCTCACCGGTGTGTTTTCTTCAGGCAGAATGTTAAACAGGGTTACTAATGCACAATGATCTTCAAACTAACATTTCCTTCACAATAAGAAAACTGTGCTTTATTCTAAAAGAATGAATGTAAGAGAAGAATCAAAATCCATTTCATTCCTGTCAGCTTGATCATAGTTAGAGTAAAACATCATCACACCAGAAATGGAAAACAAGGTGATGAAGTCTGTGAAGATCAGGATTGCCTATGTGTTACCCTTGGCTAGCTAAAAATGGGCTTTGGTACAGCCATTAATTTCGGGAGTCCACCACAGAAGTGAAGCACTTGCATCCTTTGATTGTGGCTGTTCTACTGACATTTTTGGAGCCCCTTTTAGTCTGTTTTTTAAGGGGTAGATAAGCAACTTCCAAACACCTGCTCCTCTTTGTGATAGTTCATTGTCAAGGCTGCATTGAACGGTCTTTCAGAAATAAATCACAACAGATAGACTCTGTAGAGCAGAACTGAACACGGGTGTCGATGGTTGGGCCAAGAAGCCATTTTGATTTTCTACAATGTTCAAAACAACTCTCAGAATCAGAAGGATTCAGGGAAATCAAAATAGCAGCTGAAAACTAAAGCTTTGTGTAGCAATGTAGGCCATATAGAAAGCCCTTTCAACATAGAGGCAGACATAACTCCAAAATC
The DNA here is from genome assembly GCA_032468115.1 of Grayia smithii. Lineage (NCBI taxonomy): Eukaryota > Metazoa > Chordata > Lepidosauria > Squamata > Grayiidae > Grayia > Grayia smithii. Next base: position 187,720 of record JANHFM010003134.1, read on the forward strand.
CTTGGGGATCACCTGAGTGTAAAATATGTTTAAAAGCCCAAATTTAAGCTGCTGATCCAAAAACAAAGCGGCTATCTTTTCTAGAGACAAATACTGGAAGCCATTGTTCCCTTTGGAAGTTCAGACTTGTTACATGTGGCGGACAACAACAGCTAAGCGGGCAGCTCAGAAGCCTGTTTCCCACAAATACTACACACTTACAAAGCCCGAAGAGCCTCAGTAAAAAAGCAGGTGGATGAAAAACATTTTGAAGAGCAAATGCCCACTGTGAATAAACACTTAGCCATAGCAATAGCATCAGGAAAAGACAGAGAATCAGAATAATGTGCAATTTTATTCTACGTTTTTCCCTACTCAGGAAATTTGAATCCCATTATAGTCAAGACCATCGTGAATGTTTTGTATGGAGACTTTCTATTATTATGGCCAGAAACTAAGCCCTCCTGCTCTGTATTTTGCATCTTTGCCTCTCTGCAATCACTTGTTGACATAAATGACTTATTTCCAGATAGAATGCTGTATTTCTATTGTTAGGCAAAATGGTCCTATTAGGAGGGCAACAGGGCCCCAAGGAGACCCATTGTTAAACGAGATGGAACATTAAGGTCACCAGCTGATAAGATGGAAAGTTGAGTTTTCTCTAGGCTGGATTTCCCTTGTTACGGCTGTCCTTGGGCTGGCTGTGAGCTGGTGGGGAGGCTTCTCTTCTTTAGTCTAGAATAGAATTGCAGGGAGTTCAATCTGAGTTTGATGGAATTAAACAAAGAGAGGAACTGGGTTTGAACTTGGTCATATCCAAAAAACAAGGGGGAGTGGGGAAGGGGTACAATTTCCATTTTGTTTATTAGGCCTTTACCCCCACTAGAGTATGTTCTATTCAGATCTTTCTCCAAGGAGTGAAGGTTGGCATGGCTGATGACAAAGTTGGGATGGAAGGTTGCAGCTCCCCTACTTCTGTCCCCTAATGGAAACAGCCCAAGGGCCCAATGCACCAAAGAGGCTCATTCCATTCTTGAATGCACAGATGAAAACACAGATGAATTCATGACATCAACACACGTTTGAAATAGGAATATCACAGGTGAACTACGAACATGTTTGTTGTTAATCATTCAAGGCTCCGTGTGCAGAAACCTTTAGAAATCCTTTCTGGAAGAAAAATATTGAATGCCTTGCCAAGGTGAGATGGTACAGGATGGTAGGGCTGCAAAGCAGAAGGAGTTTGAAGTTGTGTCATGTGACTACTGAAAGCTACTAGTTCATTGTCTTATGAACTTGCAAAGTTGTGTTGCAACTAGCAGTTCTCTGCTGCTTTAAGGCATGAGAAGACACAGCAGGCACCCACAATAAAAGGATGTTACCTTGGAATTCTGGCATTAAATACTGTATTTACCTCTTACCTTTCTTTTTCACAATAAATGTTAGTTATTTCAATCAATAGATGACAGTTATTTAAAGAGGGGCATAATTATTATTGCAACAAATAATTGACCATAGATATGGAGCACATCAGATATTAACAGGGTAGTTCTGAGCTTCCTTAAGCTTTTGCAACTGAACAGTCAATCCACTTATATAATTATGATACCTTCAAAATGGGGTTTATCATAATACTTAATAGTAATCAATCAAAGCAGTGGTGAAATTCAGCTGGTTCAATTCCGGCTTGGGCGAACTGGTAGCACCGGTGACGAGAGGCTCCACCCATCTGCCCAGATGTCATCATGTCCCCTTTTTGATCCTCTGCGCATGTGCAGAAGGTCCTGCCCATGTGCAGAGGTGTTGCGCGCGAGCGAGCGCTCACATTTGCAAAGGTAAGTAAATTTCACTCCTGAATCAAAGTAAATATTCTTCAACAGGGTGATGTAGTGAGATATGTGCTGAACTAACACTCTAACCCTGAAAATTGTCACAGCCATCATCACCATCCAGCAACTATTTTCAGGAAAGAAGAAAAGGTATTTTTGCCCTCTCTACACATTGTAGAACTCAAGCAAGGAGAGAATTAAAACTGTTAAGCTGAGCAATGTGGCAATAAAGAAAAACTAATTAAAATTTCATTAAAAAAAATAAGACCAAACACCTTTGCAGACATATTTCTGGGTGGTGGGGGTATACAAAAGAATGAGAAAACACAGGCTGTTCTAGGTATGCAAAAAATGTTTTTTTTTCCCTCCCATATATATTGACAGCCAGAGGGGGGTTATTATTGAGAATATGGGCAAAGCTGCTGCCAAGGTTCTGCTAGTACTCGTGTTTAAAAAGAAACTATGGAAACCACAAGTAGGAATATTAATTAAGTTCAAATTTGGAATCTCTTTGCCAGGAGTGGTTGTATGAATTCAATGAAGCAACCTGTTGAGCCTGCCATTCATGAGGGCGTTAGCAATTTAATGAAGTGCCAAACTATCCCCCTTCCCAATAAATTAACATCTTGTCGCAATAATCAGATTAAAAGGTTAGGTGTAGATAAGGTACATTGTATGCCCTTTTCCCACCCTGTCACTCTGCTTCTTTAAAAATATGGCCTCCTTTTTCAAGGGCAGCTGTCCCCACCACCGCCACTTCAGCTAATAGCAATAGCACTTAGACTTATATACCGCTCCATAGTGCTTCACAGCACTCTCTGAGCAGTTTACAGAGTCAGCATATTTCCCACAACGATATGACTCCTCATTTTACCTACCTCAAAAGGATGGAAGGCTGAATCAACGTTGAGAATTGAACTGTTGGCAGTTGGCAGAAGTCGTCTGCAATACTGCATTCTAATCACTGTGCCACCACGGCTTATTTTGGGTTTCGGGGGGCCTTTGTTTAAAGCTGGACAAGATGAGAGGTGGAAAACAATTAGTACAAAGAGCATAAGCCTTGTTTTTCCACTCCCGTGGAATAAGATTCCTCCCCCCCCCACATATGATGCTGTATTAAAAACAGGATAAGAATGATGCCACCACTTCAAAACTAGGCTTTTATTGGAAAGTTATCCTTACCTTAGATTTTGCTGGAGAAGCATTTTGTTGGAGGGTAAAAGGATAAAGAAGTAAGATAATATTTCCATGGATTTTGTATTAGAAGTCTTGCCTGTAAGTTCCTCAGACAAGATGAGTCATTAATATTCATTACGGCATCTCAGGGCTCTTGTAGGTGACCACCTATGCCTGGGCAAAAAAAGATGTCCATCGCAATCATGCAGGACCAAAAAAGACACAGGGGCGAATGCAATTTACATATGTTAATTTCAATAATTCTAATAGAAAATTAATAGAATTTCATCATGGGGAAATATCCTGTACAGGCCCTAAACTCGTAATGTGTGCTAATGCCCTCTATTTTGTTCTCAAAATAAACATCCGATAAGACAGGTCAATGTGATTTTCCTTTAGGGTACATATGGGATGTGTTTGAGAATGTAGAAGTCAACGAGTGGCTTGCCCTTAAATGTCTAGGAATTTCATGGTTTTGAGAGACTCCAATGGGAGCCTTTTTGATTTATTGGTAAGTTTACAGGTCATGCCTATTAACGGTTCATAATACTAATACTAATCTTTTTATACAGATGCTTTGCGATAATCAGTTCTTGACAACTGGTACTCACTTCTAAAGAAACCAAGAAATATTCAAAGCAAGAAAACCTGTCCCCCAAAACCTTTGACAGGTGTGTCAGTTCCTTCAAGGCCTGCCTTCCACACACACACACACACACACACACATCCCGATGAGGCTAATGAAAAACAGCCACGTTGCCTTGGAAATGGGCCTGTGTTTGCTATGACTAGAAAACTGACACGGCCTTGGAGTCAGTTCAGTGGGAAATGAGGCGATTTAAAGAGGAAGTTCCCTCAGACTTTGAAACAAGGAAATCTCCTTCTGCATCTCTTGTTGGCTTCAGTTAGGCTGAAAAGGATCTATGCGGAGAGAAATGTCTTGCATTTACTTACCTTGGCAGAAGGGAGGCAGCCTTGACTCAAACAAGGCTATTTCTGGGCTATAATCCAGATGCTCAGTAGGCAGAAGGAAGTGCTCCCTTTTTGGGTTTTTTTTTTTTTAAAAACTATATCCCTTAATCCTGGGCAATGATTGACAATCAAGATTTGTAGCACGAGGTCCCCCTCTCTAATCCCTGCAAGTTGGATGTCATATGCATCTCTAGTGCGGCTTTATTCAGTTCCAGCTAAATGGGAGCTGGTACAATTGATGTTATGTTGCTGAGATGCTTTCCGGACTGGGAGTCTATTTACAGATTAGTACATATACAAAGTATTCATTGTCAGGGCCATTAAGGAAAAAAAAAACATAACAAACGGATGGAATGTAATTTAAAGGCTACCCAAAAATGTATTGAGGATTAAAATATCCCTTGATCACTAGGAAGAAATCCAGTTGGGCCATGGAGGAAAAACTCACTTTTTGCAAATTTAAGAGAAAGATGTAGAATGATTACATTAATCTCGCTATGAGGACAACAACAAGAACAACAACAAAAACTCCACACACCTTTGCCATCTGTCTATATGGTTTCAGATTGCTTGATTTATAAAAATAGTGCAGTATCTTTTAACTATACTGAAGCTGCAATAGAAAAAAAAATACTGAATTGAAAAAAGAGGAGAGGTTGAATTATGGAGATACATACTATACCAGCATACACATATATTACAGGTTAAAATAGACCTGCTTATCCAACATGTTCAGAAGCTTTTAAAGATCTGTTTGGTACTGAGGCACCCCAGGTCCTGCTATGCTGCTTCATCCTTGTGGTGGTGGGTGTTCCTGGGAGGGATGAACAAAGAACACTAGGAGAATAAACCAAGAATAATCCCAGCAATGTCACCCAAGGTGTGAATCTCATCTCAGCTGCCCAGCTAAAGCAAGCAGGAACTTACATTGTGCAGCAGTGACATAGGAAGATGCTGGAGGTAGATGATCGTTTTAGTGATAATGGCAAAGGGATGATGACAATGGTAAACTACTGTATTTTACCCAAGAAAATCATATGGATAGAAAATATAAAATGATTGACGAGATAGTGCTGGATGATGGGCACCTCAGGTCAGATGGCACTCAACATACCATTGAGGAAGAGCTGAAGATCTTTTGAAGTTCTAATGGTATGTATGACTAAAATCTTTGGCATATCTAGTTGGTGGTGTTCCTAGTTACTGGTGAATTGCCATAGATTGTTAAATGACGATCTCATATGATGATGATGAGGATAAGTTTTATGATCAATTTGAAAGTGATAGATGATGCAAAATAGGATGTGCTGCTAGAGATTAGAATATTAAAGTTGAAAATATTAAGAAGAAAAATGTAGCTGGATCATATGGCTTACGAAGCTGAAATGAAACAAGAGAGTGGTTTATGTTTCTCCCAATCTAATTATTTCTTCATTGCTAACATTGTTTTTGATCAACCAAAATGATGGCTGCATACATGGACATCATCAGATGGAATTCATAGAAATCAAATTCCATACATTATTGCTCAAAGAAGGTGGAAGAGCTCAATTATAACATCCCCACCCCGGGGATGCCCTTTCAGTGATGTCCCGCTGCCTGGAGGCGGTATGGGCCTGGATGAGTAGAAACAGGCTTAAACTCAACCCCTCCAAGACCGAGTGGCTGTGGTTGCCGGCGTCGGGAGAC
>JANHFM010003134.1:197010-207211 GCA_032468115.1 Grayia smithii
TCTTTCCAAGCAGTCTCCATGTCTCCAGTGTCTTTTTCCCACTTGGAGCTGAACCTAGAAGGAAATTTCTTCCAACAGAGCAAAGGCTTCTGCCCTGGTTCTTCTGGAAATGGCAGCATTGTCCAGTCAATAGAATTCCTTAGGAAAATAGAACCCAGCTTGGAAAGAGCCCAGTGTTACTGTAAGCTTGCTGGGTATTTAAAAAAAACAAACAAAGAAATTGAAAAGCAATCTTTTAATAAAGGTATGCTGGTGACAATCACTTTTTCTTAAAGGCTGACTTCCTTCAAATCAATACTGTCACACTTGAAAGACACTGTCCCCAAAGATGCCTTTCAAAAGGCAACTGGACTGTCTTATTTTTTTTCCCTTGAAAACGTTTCACTTCTCATCCAAGGAGCTTCTTCTGTACTGACTGAAGAACTTTTGACTTTTGAAAAGCACCTTTGGATGATTGAGAATTTCCATAGACATTAAAAAGATACTGATGTACCTTCTCCATTGGTATTTTTCATACCATGACACTGTCACCTCAAGTACTTCCTGATGCCATTGCTTTTGCTTCTTTCAGATTCAAGAAGATTTGGCCTAAACCCAGGTTCCTTATCCTGAACTGCAACTACGAAGGCAAGCATGGATCTGTATAGAGGCATCTCCTATATCTTGAACTGCAGCTACAAATAGAAACGTGAGTTGGACTAGAGGCATCCCTTTCATTTTTCTCTATGACATCCAGTGATTTAAATGTTAGTCTCTCACACATAGGGATAATTTGGTGCTGGTTGAGGCTGTATTGCAATGTGCCTGGAGCCAGTGTCCAAAAAAGACACTGTTTTTTGTTCTACTCCTGAGATCTACGGAAAATAAATCCATACCCTCCCTCATATGAAGCCTTCCAAATATTGGAACTCTGCTAGCATATATTAGCTGTCTCCTCTTTAGGCTAGACATCTCCAATTTCTTCAAGTTGTAGTCCAAAACATTTGGAGAATGGCAAATTAAGGAAGGCTATCCTAAGGTTTTGAAGACTGAGCAATCATGCTGACTGACTGATGGGAGAAATGGAAACCTGATGACAAGTGGAACGGAATGGTGCATTTTAGAAAAGAGAATGATAGGATGCCTGAAATTCTGAATGGCAGCCCCCTGCTGCAATATTTTATTGCACACCCACTTGTTACCTTGGGAGCCACTTTCTGCAAGAAGGAAGCAAAAATCATTTGCAGCATAAACAGAAATATTCATATACATCATTGAAAAGGTAATAATAATAATATAACCAAAGGGAATCTTTCCTACATCCAGGCAACTTTTGTTTGCTGCTTTTGTTGAAATAGATCTTAAAAGGAAAATCTGTTCTGTGGATTATTTCATGCTATATTTCCTCTAGATAAGTTCAGCCTGCCAAAGCATGAGCCAAAGATTTGTTAGAAAGTTTTCCTTGGAATTGAGCAGAAGTAGTCCTAAATGCTGGCTTGGAGAGAGGGAGCTGCTGAGGAATGAAGCTTTGGCAAAAACTGATCACCAACTGGTTGTTGTCTTTATTTCACAGTTTTAAGGTTTCAAAGTTTGGATTGTAAAAAAGAATTCCAAGCCCCTCCCAAACAATAATGGTTACTAGTCTGTAAGTGTGTGCATGCATACCTACTGGTATTAATTATATGCTTACAAATTAGTGTTTTTTTTAATTCAAAAAGCAAGAATATGAAATACAGTTATTACTCTACCTTTAGTGTAATCCACTTAAATTCTGTTGGAGAATATTTGGAGAATGAAAGAAGTAATTGTAAAATTGAGAACAGGCTGGTATCTGTCTGTCTGTCTGTCTATCTATCTATCTATCTATCTATCTATCTATCTATCTATCTATCATCTATCTATCATCTATCTACCATGTTTTCCCCAAAATAAGACCCTGTCTTATATTGTTTTTGAACCCTGAAATATCAGGATCTGGACCTCAATCAGGGGTGGGCTTCAAATATTTTAGCAAGGGGTTCTCTGCCCAGTTGCTGGATGGGTTTGGCCATAGTTGGTGTGGCCTAGTCGGCCTCCTGCACCACAGGGGTGGGGGTAGGGTGTTTTTGTCCTCCTTGGGCTCTGGAGGCTTTCCTCGAGCCTCTGGGAGGGTGAAAATGGCCTCCCTAGGCTCTGGAAGCTCTCTGGAGGCTGGAAACAGGCCCATTTCTGGTGTTTCTGAACTTCCAGTAGGCCCGTTTTTCTCCCTCCCTGAGCCACTGTGCATGCCCTGCACTTACCTGCATCCAAAATGGGCCATGTGTGGACTCCTGGGAGGGGAGGGATGGGCATGGCCAGCCAGGAGTGGGATTTGGGGGTTCTCCAAACTGCACAGCATCTTAGCTAGAGGTTCTCCTGAATCCCCAGCAGCCCACCCTACCTCATCCCTTAAACCTTACTGGGATCCCCCACCCAATTCATTTGATTTCTCAGGTGACTTTTTGTTTCAGACCTCAAGGTGATCGAACGTTTGGCAAAGTCTCCCCTTGGGCTATTGCCATTAAATGTGAATTCTGCAAAAGGGCACCTTGATGGGATTTCTGCCTTATCCATCTGGGAAAGTCAAAGGGTGTGTGTGTGTGTGTGGCAGAACGATTGATTTATTGAAAATAAAGACTCCTTTTGAATCTGCAAGATGGGGTTTCTTTTGCTGAGTAGACTTTAGCCTTTGCTTGTCACAGATCAATCCAACACATACTGGCTGCTCAGGGAACATCGCCTTCTTAAAGCTCTTCCCAGGGACATGTGTATGCACAGCATTGTATCATTTCTGTTTTAATTCCATCAGGTCAATTTAGCCCTGATTACAATTTACAGATGGAAAAGAACAACAGTTACATTATTTTTAGCCTCTGGGTATTGCAAGCCACCACAAAGGGTTGTCCATCCAAGCAAATTATGTGCCTTGTGTTACATGATCCTGAGGGATTCCTCCCTTGGAAACCGTTCAGAAGATGAAATGCCACTTTCTTCTTTCCATGCTCTACAGATGGAAATTGTACACTGAGGCGTGTTTGTTTGTTTAGTAAAACGAGCTGGTTACGTTGCACGGGCTGAAGCAACATTGTGAGCTTCACCACAATGATGTCATCACTGAGATTTAAAGAAGAAGCTAGGGTTTGTTCATCTGGCAAGGCTCAACAACTATATCTGTCGATTGTTTGCATCACTTGCATCAGTGGTGGGTTGCTCCTGGTTCGGGCCGGTTCGCGCGATCCGGTAGCAGTGACGGTATTACGTTTGCGCATGCATGAAGAAAACCGGTAGTAAAGGTAAGTAGAACCCACCCCTGCCTTGCATGGTCTGCAAAACAGAGGCCTGGCTCAGACCGGTGGTCTCCTTCAAAGATGCTGAGCCAATTTGCCAAATTTTCAAAGGCCTGGGAGTCCTGCTGAAATCTGATGCTCATTTTTAACAGTCAACTGTTATTATCGAGTCACGGTGTCACAGTGGTTAGAATTCAGTACTGCAGGCTACTTCTGCTGACTGGCCAGCTGCCAGCAGTTTGGCAGTTGGAATCTCACCAGGTTCAAAGTTGACTCAGCCTTCCATCCAGGGGTGAAATTCAGCAGGTTCTGACAGGTTCTGGAGAAGCGGTAGCAGAAATTTTGAATAGTTTGGAGAACTGGCAAATGCCACCTCTGGCTGGCCCTAGAGTGGCGTGAGAATGGAGATTTTGCAATATCCTTCCCCCAGGAGTGGGGAGGGAATGGGGATTTTACAGTATCCTTCCCCCAGAATGGGATGGGAATGGAGATTTTGCAGTATCCTTCTCCTGCCATGCCCACCAAGCCATGCCCACCAAGCCACATCATGCCCACCAAGTGGCGCCACAGAACCGGTAGTAAAAAAATTGAATTTCACCACTGCTTCCATCCTTCTGAGGTGAGTAAAATGAGGACCCAGATTGTTGGAGGCAACAGGCTGACTCTGTAAACCACTTAGAGAGGGCTGTTAAAGGACTATGAAGCGGTATATAAGGGCTATTGGTATTAATATTTCTTGGAAATTTTGTGACTGTATGCTAGGGTTTTTAAAATATATTTTTTTATTTCTCTCCAAAGTTAAAATACAAAACGGAAAAAAAAATCAACTACAAACAAAACAATTAAACAAAATGTAAAGTATGTGTGTATAACAACAACTAACAATATATTATTAACATTAATATTAAAGAGAAAATATCCACCCTGGTTGAATGCTGGAAAAAGACCCTCAAATATCTGATGCATTCTCCCCACTTACATAACAGGTCTACAGGTAGTTATAAATTGTCCCTACAGTATACTTACTAAAAATGCTATGTTACATAAAAAGATTGGAAATCTATTGTCTATCAGTCAGGGCAACCTGCCATCTATCCACTATAGAAAGAAACAATTACTGTATTTTTCAGAGTATAAGACACACTTTTTCTTCCCCTAAAAGAGACTGAAAATTTGGGTATGTCTTATACCCCAAATGTAGATTTTTCAAAGCTTTTTTTCAGCCCTAACAAGGCAATAGCGAGTGAAGCAATCTTCCGTGTTTTACCTGCTCCCTCCAACTCTCAGCTGTGCTTTAAAGGTTTTTTTCATCCCTAACAAGGTGCTAGCGAATGAAGTGATCTCTGTGCTTTGCCTGCTTTTTTCATTGCTGCTGCCCCTCAGCTGTGCTTTAGAAGTTCTTTTTCAGCCCTAATAAGGCGCTAGCAAGTGAAGCGATCTTCCGCACTTTGCCTGCTTTTCTCATTGCTTCTCTCTCCAAAGATCAGCTATGATTTAGGAGCTGTTTTTTATCCCCAAGCAGGGGTTAAAAAATGTGCATGCTCAAAACCAGCAAACTAATGTGCTGAAGCTGACCAGACTAAGGACACTAGCCAGATGAATATCTGGTAGGCAGATTTTTTTCCCCTATTTTTCTCCCAAAAAACTAAGCTGAGTCTTATACTCTAATGCATCTTATACTCTGAAAAATAGAGTAACGACTAACCCCAAGAATAAGACTAATCTTCAAATCTTTGTATACTGGGGGTTTAAAAGAATGTAGGAAGCTGTTAATTCTAAAACTCAAGATTAAGGGGAATCGAAGATTTTGTTCAGAAAGCCATTTGCTATCAAATCCACAGTAGCTCCAGCAAATTCTTGTCACCCCAGCAGAGATACAAGAAATGAATCTTGGAGAGGGTGTGAAATGGAAAATTCAGGATTATGTAGGAAGAGATTTTCTTCAAATCAAGGCTTCTAATCTGGAGGAGGGAAGCCTTTTTTTCTGGGAATTGTGACTCCTCTCCCCACAAAATTGCCAGGTAAAATTCTACAGTTCTCTGAGTCCCCAACCATTCTAATATTTCTTTCACTGGGAAAATAATCAGAAAGTTTAGAAATATATTATTATTATTATTATTATTATTATTATTATTATTATTATTATTATTGGTTGGAGGTGCAGGACAGGACTTTCCCTACCCATACCTTCTAATTCCCAAAACAAACTCCATGCTGTTCTTGGGTGGGGCTCCAGAGGTGGGTTGCTCCCGGTTCAGGTTGGTTCGTGCGATCTGGTAGCGGTGATGATGTGACGTCACCGAACCAGTTCTCCGTGACCGGGAGCTGGGCCCACCCATGTGCCCGTACTTACCGTTCTCTGTGCTCCGTGCGCTCCATGCATGCGCAGAATGCTTTTTTGAGGGTTTTTCCCCAAAAAACAGTTACTGCGCATGCACGGAGTGCCCGTTTGGCACAGGCGCACATGAAACACTCTGCGTGTGCCGATCACGCACAAAGCGCGTGCATCGTCAGAACCGGTAGTAAAGGTAAGTAGAACCCACCCCTGGTGGGCTCTGTCTGTAATACTGTTGGGGAAGTGATGAAGAGTTTTGGGAGACCCTTATCTCATACTTTCCTTAATATTATGTATTATGGTTCAGGAGTTGATGGAGCAAATGGGTGAATTCGTGTTTTTTTTTGTTTCTGAACCTTTGCCGTTGTTCACTTTGAAGTTGCCTTGTTTTCTCATTTGTAAATGCTCTCAAAGGAAGCTCCCTGGAGGTGTGTAAAATGCAAAATAGAAAAGCTTTTACCGAACAGAATTTGCTGGGAAGAGCAATCTAAGTAATTTGGCTGCTTAAAATTGCCGTCTCAATCAAACCAGTAAGATAAAGGAAATGCTACTATTACATAATCTATATCTGGTATCAAAGTTCAGTGAAACCAATTCTGTGATGTAAGATTCCAGACTTTAGCTCAATGGCTGGTGCGCCTTCACAATCTGTTTTGGCAGTAAATCCCTGCTTTTTCAAGTGCTGATGTCTCCCAGATAGACTTTGGCTACTTTCTTAACCTCATTGCAGACAAGGATCAGCTCCCATAACACAACCCTCGGCCATCCACAGCAGAACAAGGATTTCCAAGCCTATATAGCTAAGTGTTGACTTTTGGCTTTTTCCCCCTTTTCTGAGTCAACAGAATCCAAATGACAACTGTCATTCATTTTCTGGTTTAAGTGCAAAGGAACTGATGGGTTCCGAATCAGCCTCAGGCAGCGTAAAGGAGAGGTTTCCTGTAAGCCAAGTCTAACTTATCATGACTTCATCAACGCAACCGTCTTTCTTGTCATTGGGCACAACCATTTGTTGGAAGAAATGTCCATCTAGGCTCAGTTCTAAGTGGGGAAAAAGACACTGGAAACATGGTGGCTGCTTGGAAAGATGGTTTTTAACGGTGGACAGGATCACATGCCTTGAAAATCTTGGGCGAAGAGGAAAAAAGGGAAGAGATGCTGGGAGTGCCTGAGTTTTATACCTTCTCTGGGCTTTTGAATTTGAGCTTGTATTCTGATTGGTTGTCAGACTTCCATGCAGGGGCATGCAGGGGCAACTCTGTAGGCTGTGTTTTTGAGTCCCAAGTTTGGTTGACTCTTGCTGGGTGATGATGTAATGGAAGGGCTTTGGGCAATTCCTACTATGGCTCTGCCTGAAGGAGGTCGATCTTTGTTATGTAGGATAGACTGGCCCAGGCCTTAAAGGCCCATTGACAACAGTAGGGGGGAGGGGCTGACTTTTTGCCTCCCTTTTAGGGGAAATATTCCACCCTTTTAATATTTCCTAAAATATCTCATTTTCCTAGGAGGGGATGGATACTAACTTCCTACACCTTGTGATCTCTATCAAAACACTAACCAGACCCTAATCTTCCTAGTTTTTGGCAACAGGCAACCTTGATGGGATGCTGCTTCCCAGTAGCAGGTTCCACTTACCTTTGCTACCAGTTTGAAACTGTGAGCACACCTGTGGTGCTTCTGTGCATGCACAGAAGCTTCTGCACGTGCACAGAGCATCTGTGATGATGTCCAGGTGGGTGGGTGGAGCCTCCCGCCGCCACCACTACCGGTTCGCCCAAACCAGGGCAAACCAAGTAGAAACCCACCACTGCTGCTTCCTAAGACCCATTTTCAATGGAATTTGAAGGCAGCATCCTACTTATGTCAGGACTCCTTCCTTATAGAAGTACAGATTTAGGATGTTTCAAGGCTTGGTTACTTTGGCAGGCAATTTTTGATAACTGGTAGGAGCTGTAGAGAGACAGCTCAGCTTTCTAAAAAAACAAAAAACAAACAAACCCAGGGCGGGTAAGACTAGATGTTTTCTATTATGAAGGACATAGTATGACCACCAGCGGTGAAATCCTCTGAAGTCTGCTACCAGTTCTGTGAGTCTGCTACTGAATGTGCGCGTCACCCGCACAGTGCTAAAGAAGGAACATTTTGAAGTCTGCAAAGGTAAGTAGAACAGCGAGGGGGCGGGAATCCGCTGTGCCACGGATTTAGATTAGCTAGGAAGCAGGAAATTCAATGATTCTAGCTAATATAAATCGTCGCCCAGCTGATCTTCAGAAATACCGGTTCATCCGAACCAATAACATTTTTTACTACCAGTTTGGGAGAACTGGTCCAAACCAGTAGCATCTCATCCCTGATGACAACATCTACACAGAGGCTCACCACATTTTGCAGTTTGCCTCTTACAAGGGCTACCTTCTTGCCACTTTATCTAGGTTGAAGAGTGTTTTTTGCTGGAAATCTTCATTAAATTATGGATGGCCCATTACTTAACTCTCCTTATCTCCCGCATCTAGAGCAAGGCTGCCCTTCAATTTTTGGATTATATCCAGGGCCAAGTAATGTGCATCTCCAATGGGAATTTCAGAACCTTCCTTGCCTCTGGACTGGAAGATGGGGGGTGGGGGAGGAAGTTTTCAGAGCAGTGTTTTTCCCCATTGTGATGAAATGACTGCAGCATCTCTCTTTGTTTTCAAGTGTTTCAGACTCCGGTGATAAATTTAGCCTGCTTTGAACCAATCTCACTCATCTCCAGCCTGATAGTGACAGTTTTTGCCTCCCACGTCCTTAGGAGAATCCCTGGCTGTCAATTCAGTCTTAGATTACCAAACAGCTAACTAACTGCGAATTGTTTCTGTGAATGGGACACATCCTTGCAGACAGAGCATCCCGAGAGGACCTCTATGTATCAATAAGCAACCTTCAATCTCGCCAATATGCTGTTTTTGTTTGCGTTGTTTTGCATTTTTAACATTTCTGGCACCTCAGCCAAGTTTCAGAATGCAAAACAACAATGGGAAAACATCAAAGGTCTTCTGTGAGCAGCTTTTCATCAATGACCTTCAGAAGTTCTTCTTTTTCATTCCCATGAATTTTGAACCTGTTGTCTTTGGACTAAGATGTGCAGGCATTGGAGGGAGGAAGAGGAACTTCAGCAATGCTATTAAAGTTGCTGCAATTCAGACTCAGTAGCTGAATCTGAGCATGAAAAAGCACAATGCTTTGTTGTGGCTTTCTCTGATCTTGTTGTGATCCGCTGCCGGCTTGCGGTGCAGGCAGCAGAGTCGGAGAGTGAGGAGGTTGGGGAAGAATGTGAGCCAGTCCTGGAGTCAGAGGAAGGCTTGGACGAGAGCTCTGCATTGGAGGCAGAGAGGGAGCCAGGGCCATCTGGTAATTATGTGGTGCCTCCGGAGCCTCTGGAATCTGACATCAGTGAGGCTGAAGAATAGTGTGAGTCTGTTCCCAGTGTGTGCATGCGTAGAGCTACCAGAAGGCAAGAACAATTAAGAAAAAAAAGGGTGACTCAGGAGTAAGGCTTGGAGATGATAGGCCCCTCCCATAAGATGTTAAAGAGGAGCAAACAGACATGAGCTTTTTCAGGAAGCAATTAGTTCATGTAGTCAGTTCAAGCTCTGAGAAGTCCGTTTGACTCTGTGCTCCATTTGGCCTTGCAAAACTAATCGACAATTAGTCTCTGGCAACATTTCAAGGGAGATAAAGATGGGTGCTTATCAACATTACCCTGAAAGACTGTGTCAACTTGAGCAGACATATGTCAGAATCTTCACGGACTGTTTGTGAATCATTACGGGCTGTGAATTATCTCAATAAAATTCTAATTCTAATTGGTAGTGACTCTGGGAGAAGGAAACAATGCCATATAACTGTGATGGTGAACCTATGGCACAGGTGCCCGAAGTAGTACCCAGAGCCATGTCGCCTGGCACATGTGGCATCACCCATTCCTCTTCTGGGTTTCTGGTACACATGCACAAGCACAAGCGATGATCAGCTGACCTTTTTGCATGCAGCAGTGCCGTAAACTAGAAGAGCTGGTCTTCTGTTTTCCTGCGTGAGCATGCATGGCGGCCAGGTGATTGTCATGTGTGCATGCATGCCAGAAACGGGGAAGAGTAGCTGGCTGAAACCAGAAGTTCAATAGCTGAAATCAGAAGTTCACTTCCGGGCGTGCACATGCACCCTGGTCAGCTTCTTATCTGGGTTGCAGCCCAGATTCACATGTGTACTCCTTTTTTGATACTCAATGCAAAAAAGGTCCGCCATCACTGCCATATAATATCTATATGAAAAAGCAAATTTAGTCGAATATCAGATGTCTTTAAACTCATTGTTGCTCTGCTCTTGCTATAATTATCTTTGTCCCACTCTCTCTCTCTCTATATATATATATATCTGTTTCTCTGTATATGTCAGTTATTACTAGATATTTACACCAGCATTTGTCAAGTTGCCTATCCCCAGAGTAAAGGCAGCCCTGAAAAAGTCCTTAGCAGAGGGGTCCCCAAACTTGGCAGCTTTAAGACTTGTGGACTTCAACTCCCAGAATTCTCCAGCCAGCATAGCT
>JANHFM010003134.1:261616-277796 GCA_032468115.1 Grayia smithii
GC
Organism: Grayia smithii; assembly: GCA_032468115.1. Taxonomy (NCBI): domain Eukaryota; kingdom Metazoa; phylum Chordata; class Lepidosauria; order Squamata; family Grayiidae; genus Grayia; species Grayia smithii. The sequence continues at coordinate 261,619 of JANHFM010003134.1, forward strand.
GTGATCTGAAGACTTGGCTTTTTAATAAGATTTGCTGATGGGACTGGGTTTCTTTTTTAGTCTATCTTAGTTTTTTAAATTTTAAATTTTAACCTTAATTTTAATATTGATAATTTATTATATTGTATTTATTTATGTGGTTTTAGGGTTTGTTGTTGTTTGTCTTACATTGTGAGCTGCCCGAGTCCCTTGGGAGAAGGGCGGCATATAAATACAATAAATAATAATAATAATAAATAATAATAATATTCCATTTCTATTATCTTTGCTTAATTCTCATCACTAGTTATACTGAAGGAATAACTCTGTGCATACAAAAACATAGTTTCCATGATTTGTTTTAAATAACTTGTGATAAAATACAATCTTGTGAATAAGCCATCACAAACAATATACCTGTCAATTGAAAATGAAAATGAAATCATCTTCTGAGTATAAAAGAGCCAGTGTGGTATAGTGGTTAAGGTCAGGGGTGGGTTCTACTTACCTTCACCATCGGTTCTCTTCAAGCACGCACTTTGCGTGTGATCGCCACACGCATGCGAACAAAGCTCACATGCGCGCCGAATGGGCGCTCCGCACATGCGCACTACAGTATTTACCAGTTGTAGTGCGGCTTAGAGGGGAAAAAAAGCCCTCTGTGCATGCACAGAGCACTTAAGCCTCGGAAAAAAAGAAAAAAAATGGTATGGGGGAAAAAATACAGGCCGGTGGGCCCAGCTCCCAGCTGTGGAAAACCGGTTTGGTGACATCACATCGTCACCGCTACCGGATCGCGCGAACCGGGCTGAACCGGGAGCAACCCACCACTGCTTAAAGTGTTGTATTCTGTAATGATACGTGAGAGTGATCTTGGGAAGTAGGGGAAGATGTGCTGTCTAGAGAACTATCAGATAAGAGAGTTGTAGCTGCATAATGACGAAAGAAAGAAACCTCCCTGACTTCTGAGACTGTAAAAAAGATGGCTGGACTTCCAAGATTCTGTTAATAAATACAGTAAATATGAATTAGTTTATCTAGCCATATTTCCTGTCTGACCTACCTGACATTGGTCTTGCAAGTCTAATAGTGTGATGGCATGTAGATTATACTTTCTTTCTCTCTCTCTCTCTCTCTCTCTCCCTCCTCTTTCCTCCTTCCTCCTTCCTTCTATTTTCCCTACAACAACCCTGTGAGATGGGCTGGGCTGAGAGAAAGTCACTGTCTCAAAGGCCCCCAGCCAGCTTTCATCACTACGTCAGGATTAGAACTCAGTCTCTTGCTTTCTAGGCCAGCACCTTATGAATGTTATCCTAAGATTCTGAATTAAAGAGACAGTTTGGTCTAGCGGTTAAGGCACCAAGCCAGAAAGAGGAAGACTGTGAGGTCAAGTACTGCCTTAGCCATGAAAGCCAAGGTGGGTAACTTTGGGCCAGTCATACTTTCTCAGTTCAATCCACCTCACAGGTTGTTGTGAAGAAAACAGGAGAAGGAAGTGTATTGTGTGTGCTTGCTGCCTCAAATTATTTGTAAAAATAATCAAGGAGGAATATATATGTAACAAATAGAGACTGTATTTTTTTGTTGTTGCAAAAATTCATTGAAGCCTGAGAAGAATTAGTTGAACTGTTATTGACATTCAATGTGTAAGGTAAATGAATCTCAGTTCCCAGATAAAACCATTTAAACAATCATTTGATATTACAGTACAAATAAAAATAACACAGTAGAAAGGAACTATCAATGACTCATTATTTTATAACGTAAGTTAAATAAGTATATATCAAATGGGTGGAAATGGGTCACTTAGGGAAGACGGAAAAGAAAATAGCACTTTTGGTGCTTACTTGACCTACTTGTGGTTCCACTTTGCTTGGCCACCTGAGAGATACACTGTCATCTCCCACTCATGGGAATACACCATTAAATATTCGTTCACTTACTCCTGTTATCTTGTCTGCTGCAGCACAGAAATGCTGCCCTGAAAGATGTGCCATCTATCATTTATAAGAGAATAAATAAATTTAAAAAGTGCAACAGAAAGCATTGCAGTTATTCAGTTCACCAAAAAGCATTACTTGCACCAGTGCACAAGTGGGAGGAAACCTATGTTAAACAAAGCAATTTGACATTGCTATTTGCATTGCTGGCTGCAGAAAATTAATCTTTTTCTTATTCTATGATAACCAAAGGAATTCAATACTTTCAATTCTGACTTCAAGCTGTCAAGACTAGGCAAGGATAAGAGTGTACAACATTGTGATATGACTTGTAAGCAAATGCAACTATATAGAAGACCCTGTCTCATGAGGAAGCTATGGTAGGTACCAAGTGGAAAAAAGAAATGGAGTTCCATGGCAAAGAATCTTTCTTTCCCTGACATTCTCCAAGGAAGCACAAATGTATATAAAATCAGACTTATCCTCTGTAGGATGCTGAATAAAACTGATTTATTGCCATAGTGGTAGGATTCATTTTCATAAATGTAATGGAGCCAACATGCCATTTTCATCATCCTTTCCTTCTTTAAATATTTGTTTAGCACTAACACTATTTCTGGCTGCAGTCAGGACACAGATGTGGTTTTGTTCCTTCCTGTTCGAAGGAATTATTTCTACAGCCAGGCAGGAAATGAAGAGATGATTTATGGGGACTGATTAGAAGAAAGTGAGTTGGTAATCAAGAAGAAAATAGGCCAGACTCAGGTACATAAGGCAATGTTTTTAAAAAATCTTTAAAGATATGTATCTGTGTTGCCATGGTCAGAAAGTCTCTAGGTTCACAACAAGAAGAAAAGTGCCGTTGATAATCAGCCCCATAAAAATAATATTAATAATAAAATTGTTAACAATATTAATAACATTGTGAGGCCATCCACACTCATGTTCCCACTGAATGTTAACTGACATGACAGTTTAAGGGCCAGAATACAAGGAGAATCCAGTTCAATCTTCTGCCTGAGCAGGAGTCCTAAATCATTTTGGACAAATTATTATCCATTTTTTTTCCCTGAAAACCTTTAGTGACACCCACAATTTCTGGAGGCAATCTGTTCCACTGATTAATTGCTCTCACTGTCAGGAAAATTGTCTTTAATTCTAGGTTGGATCTCTCTTTAACAATCTTCCACCCATTACTCCTTATCCTGCCCTCAGATACTTTGGAGAATAGGTTGACCTCTCTTCTCTGTGACAGCCCCTCAAATATTGGAAGACTGCTATCATGTCATCCCTAGTCCTTTTCTTCATTTGACTGGACATACCTAGTACCTACAACCATTCATTGTACAGTTTAGCTTGCAGACCCCTTATTATTTTTGTTGCTCTTCTCTGCCCTCTTTCTAGAGTCTCAACATCCTTTTTATATCATGGTGACCAGCAATATTCCAAGTGTGACCTTACCAGTGCAGTATAAAGTGGTACTATCACTTCACGTGGTCTGGATATTATATCTCTGTTGATATAGCTTAGGACTGTATTGACTTTTTTTAGCAGCTGCAACACACTGCTGGCTCATTCTTGTGGTTGTCCACTAGGACAGCAGTAACCATCTCACAGTCATTACTGTTCAGCTAGGTGCCACCTATTCTATAAGTGTGCATTTTGCTTTTCTTACCTTACTTTTCTCACCACTGACAGATTAGCTCTTTCAGGAAGAGCATAATCTGATCAAGCTCAGCCTTTGGGACCAATGTTCATTTTCATTCTTCTCTGGGTGAATGAAACAGCTGACAGTTGATGACAAAAAAAGGGTGGGTGTTGAATGGAAAGGCTAAAAATAATGGGTTGAAATGCTTTTAATGGAGTAGAAAGTTAGCACCCACCCCTTCTAGAAGAATGAAATATTTTGAGAAATATTAAAAAGGCAGAATATTATATTTCCCTGGATAAGAAATGGAGAAACATGCTGTTGGAAAGCACCCCCACCTTCCTTAATAGCCCTCAGCAGATGTCAGCACTTAAGAGATAAAGAGATAGCTAATTCTATTCATAAGCAAATTCCATGCTGCAAGGTCTGAACAAAGGTAGGTTATCCCTCAACCACAATAGGAATTGTCCAACAATCCCCTTCATTGCATCATCTCAGTTGCACCACCCCCAGAAAACTTCAACCAAACTTAGCTGAGACAACTCCTAGGATTTGTACATGGCTCCATGGGAGTTTGACAACAGTCAATAGAATACATGTTCTTGCACAGGAACAGGAAGTTCAAGTGCAAAGCCCAAGAGAAGGTATAAATATCCCCCACTCTCAACTCCATGTGGTCAGCAGCACCAGGACCATAAACTTGTGGCCCTGTTCATCAATAAATGGACCCTCTTTCCAATCAGCCTCCAGCATCCATTTTGTCTCCAGTGCCTTTCTATGGACCTGAATATTTTTTCCAACAATGGCAAAACCACATGGTAGTGGTTTTTATATGTCATCACTGGAATTCATGCTGGTGATGCTTCTTGGCTCTGATTGGTACTTAAGGTAGATGTTTCATATGCTAGGTGATGCTGTGTGGGTAGTTAATGCTTTTGGACCCATTGCAATTTAGGTATCTTGAGAGCTATAGCTGTAGATTAGGAGTTTCTGAATCTTTTTCTGTACCCACAAAGATCAGTCATGTTTTATATTTCAGTGTGTTTCCTCCATTTTCTTACTACCAACTAGGCATAGAAAAATAAATAGGAAAATCCATGTAACAAGCTGACATTCAGTCATACAGAAAAGCCTCCAGTATGACTAACATTCAGTCACGTCGGTGAAATTAGGGTAAAGAATTTTACTTGGCTGGCAGAATACAAAACTTTACATATTTTGTAAAGGGGGAAGAGGTTCTGAATTTTTGATGATTAACAAGTAGAGAGGTTGTGTTAATGAAAGTGTTATCATAAAGAACAATGCCAGTAAAAAAGGCAAAAATCTCATGCAAGGGATTTTAGAAAAGAGTTTAAAGTATGACAGCCAATACTGCAATGCATTTAAACAAATTTATGATGTCACATCTGAAACATACAAACATTTTTTATTTTTATTTTAATCAAATTTCTATGCTGCCCTTCTCCCGAAGGACTCAGGGTGGCTTATAATATAAAACATAGAAGATATAAAAACATACAAAACACATACAAACAACATAGACAACAACAACAATTAAAAGAGGGGCAAACAGTAGAAAAAAAATAAAAATTTAACAATCTAAAAATAATTTAAAAACGGTCAGCCTGCTTGGTAAAACAACCACGTCTTCAGGTCACAACAGAAGGAGCGGAGGTCAGGGGCGGTCCGAAGTTCCACGGGTAACTCATTCCACAGGGTCAGCGCTCCCTCAGAAAAAGCTCTCCCCCTGGGGGCCGCCAGCCGACATTGCCTATGACTTTAGACAAGGCATAGAAAATGGTAAGCAAATTATGTGGTTATGGTTGTATATGACAATAGATGATAATTCTCATCATTCCCCTCTAGCAAGGCCCATAAATTGTAATGCTATTGCAGTGATCAAGAAAGAATATGAGATATATGCATATATGGTAAAACTATGCACAGCCTGTAGAACAAAATGGGATAGAATATTATTTTTTTCCCATTATACTAGAACTAATCCAATAAAATTGATGGCAGTAGAAGGCCAAGAAAGGCAAAAGAAACTCAAAATTTAATTGAAGAAGTTACTGCTAAAAGAATTGTTATAACAATTAGTATAGTTTTAACTGTGACATTAGTCAAACTCATGAGAAAACAAACACACTAAACAAAAGAAAATAAACTCATTTATCTAAGTCTTCCTCCAGATAGCCCACAATACTCCCTTTTTGTTATAACAACTCTGTGATAGGTAATGAACGATCCAATGTCATCCTGTAAGCTTTGGGACTACATAGGGATCAAACTGATAGCTAAATTACATTTTCCTATTCAGATGCTGCTACAGTAGTGCATTTAAGAGGGAGGTCACATCCCCTGAGGTCATACTGAAAAATATGGTGCTTGCCTAGGTCATCTCTTTGAGCTAAAGAAGATTGTTTATACATCTATCACTATCTGTCTATCTGTCTATTTCTCTCTCTCTCTCTCTCTCTCTCTCTCTCTCTCTCACTCTCTCTCTTTCTCTCTCTCTCTCTATATATGTGTGTGTGTGTGTGTGTCTATCTGTCTATCTGTCTATCTGTCTGTCTGTCTGTCTATCATCTATGAAAAAAATATAAATTTGAAAGATGGAATGATAGATAGAATGATTTATTCATTTGTCATGTTTATACAGGTTTATAAATTGATGACTGTAGTGTGATATTATAACGGATGTAGATTGAAATTATTGGTCGTTATTTGAATTGCTGAGTTTCATAAAATACAAAGCAAAATGGGATTTGTATGGTATCGTTCATTACCTATCACAGAGTTGTTATAACAAAAAGGGAGTATTGTGGGCTATTTGGAGGAAGACTTAGATAAATGAGTTTATACATACATACATACATATATACATGTATGTATGTATGTATATAACTGTGGCCTCTAATAATTCATAGTAATTTAGCCTTTTGTTTCTTTTTGTTTTGCTTAATCCTAAATAAATCATGCATCTTCAAAACAGTGTTTTTATTTTAGGATTAGGCAAATCCGAACAATCAAGGAGTCTTCATATCAATAAGGATTACTTGCATAAGTAAAGGCCTTCTGAATGAAACCCAGACTCCCCAAGGAGAGGCTACTTGTCAAAATTAATGTTAATGATGCTTTTCAAACAAAGCTTACAGACACTACCATTCTCTGGTCTGCTGCTGTTTACCACATAAGTGCTTTTGTTTGAAAAAATACCTTTGACTCCAGCCTGTTCATCTTTTCTCCTCCAGAAATGGGGATGGGAATGGGGAAGAGGGGAGATCTTTCTAAACCCTGAACATGTGCTGAATTAGAAGAGCGAAATCTCAGTACTAAACTGCACAATCTCATTTCATGCTTTCCCTATGTACCCCCACGCAGTCTGTAAGATATTCTGTGTCTCCTGACAAATTGCATTTCTTACGTACAGGTTTTGCATTGCTGTGTATGCTATGCCTGATAAAGTTATTTAAAATCAATAAAGTAAGTTAAAATGTAATAAGCCATAGGCAAGATTTTTGTAGTCCTGAATAAGTTGTAATGGCCAGACAGAAGTGCTGGAATATGTGTTACTTTCACCTTTGGCTAGTAATTCAGTTTTCTTCAATTTTGGCCCTTTTCAGCTCTCCTTTTATCTCATGATCTCTTTAAAAAGTTCTTCTAGCAATCTGCCAAAGTCTCTCCCCACACCCCAAATCCACTCTCTCTCTCTCTCTCTCTCTCTCTCTCTCTCTCTCTCTCTCTCTTTCTCTCTCTCTCTCTCTCTCTCTGTGTGTGTGTGTGTGGTACATGTGTGCTTGTCCATGTCTGTGTATATTTCTCTTTGTGTCACTGGCCTGAAATTTCCACTGGGCCTCGATCTCTTGCACAGTTTCATTTTCCTCCCCACAGCGCTCATATGTCAAGATAGTTCTCCTGAAAATGCCTCCTTCTCTCCCTCTCTGTATCAATATGCAAATGAGGTTCATATAGACTAAATCTCATTGAAAAGATCATGAATAGGCAACACCGTTCCTTCAATATGGTTCACTAACCCTGTTCACTTAAAGTCACTGATGCTTGGTGGAGGTTTTCAATGGCTGACCCTCGATGATTGGAGGGGGATTTAATTATAATTGAAAAAGGCAGCAGCAGGGGGAGGCCAGGGAAAGGCCCTGTCATATCTAATCCCCTCCCCTCCCCAGGACTATGCCTGGAAGCCAAGGGCTGTTATCTTTCCTAAGAGATCATTAATTCCCTCTGTTCTCTGCATGGCATTGATCTCGGCCCAGGTAAGAAAGAGGCAGGGAAGTGGCCAAGAGAAGGATCCGGACATTCTGCAAAATGTCAATCTGTTCCTCTAATTTAGGCATTTGCTCAGACGCTTAAGTGATTGCACTGAACCATTCGATATACATGCCGGGCAGCCTTAGGCTCCTTTTGAGAGAACCGCTGTGAATATGTACAAAAATAGATGAGTTTGTTTCACAGTGTCTATTTCAATTCAATCATGTAATTAAAACGCAGATGAACAACTCATAAATATGTTCATTGTTTTCCTGGAAGTGCAGCATCTGTGTTTTTAAAAAAATATTTTTTCTCCCAGATCAACTGATTGTTGAATGATCCAGTGGTTGTGACAGGAATGGACCAAGCCACTTGTCATCCAAGTCTGACGTCATTGTGGGCTGAGAAAAAGTATTTGGCCCAAAGTTACCCAGATGGCTTTCATGCCTAAAATGGGATTAGAACTCACAATCTCCTGGTGATTGGTCCAAAGCCAACCAGCTGGCTTTCATGCCTAAAATTATCTGGGTTTAGATATTACACAATGCCATAGTCTTGACTATTGGATTTTGACTTAGTGAAAGGAATGAATGGAGCAACTGTGGTTTGCAAACCAATGGGTTATGGTTTAATATTGCATATGAACCAGGGTGTGGTGACTTGCTCCACAAACCATGGTTAAAATTAAAAAGATGGGACTGCATAATGTGACAGCCCAAACCAGTTTGGACTTCTTGTTGGATATTTTGCTCTCTTCCTAGTCATTTTGGAAATTCTGGATGCATCAGGCATTACTTGGTTTATTTACATTTTTGCATGAAGTTGCTGAAAAATGTGAGACTAGGGGACTCTATGTGCTATTTAGACAAAGTGATCATTAGTAGATAAGTCTATGTGAACCTAACTATGGTTTCCGGAGTTAGAGGAGAATTGTGTATCTGAGACAAACAAGTGCTAGAAATAAAACAGGAGATTCTAGAGAGCTGAGGGATGATTCATTTCCTGAATGTTTACACCTCTAAGTTTTGAAGCAAACTTTCTCAGTCTGGTAACTGGGTTGGCTAGTGATTATGGACGCTGAATATATCTAATGAGGTTGGGAAATGTGTTTCTAGTCCACACGAGGAGAACTGCCTTGAAAAAAAAGGAAGATACCTGAACTTATTTTGACAGTTCAATCCTTTCATCCTTGAACTCTGGCTGGCATTGTCCAAACTTTGCATGTATCCTGAAGAGGGGCTATTCAGGTACTCCAGTAAGAGTCGGTGTAACAGACACCTATTCAAGATGGCTTTCTGATCACTACTGCAACATAATCTTCGTGTTTTAGCTTCCTTTTGGGGCAGGTGCCCTACACTGAAACTATAGCCATGTTTCTTGTATCTCAGCCTGGCCTCGCTTTAAAAGGGAGAAAATCCACATGTTAGCATACATCTGGAGAGCCACAGGTTTCCTGCAGCACGGCCATCACTTGATCACTTGTTCATTTAATTTGTGTATATGTATGAATAGTTAGATCCATCCTGTCTACTAAACAAAATGCTGAATTACTCTGCCCATCACAATTGTTTCTTTTCTAAAATGTTCTCTTCTGGAAAGCAGGTAGGAATCGACACTAAGGGGCTTCTTCATTTTTGTCCTCACTGCTTGGGAAGTAAATAAGGGCTGTTGCCCATCAGCAGAACCCCTGTTCTGCAACTGGACTCTTGCCAATGTGGCCCCAGTTCTCCCCAGATAGGGCTGGGAAAGGCTTGTAACAATGTCCAATGTAGACAATGGGTTTTCCTGTGTTGATTCTCCCTATCCCACTAACATCCTAGACTCTGTTTCAAAAGTTGCTTGCTTAAGAAACTCCATTTGCTTTTCACATTTTAAAAATACCATTCATTGTTTAATTCTGGTTTCTCAAAGCTTCGTGTTTTGCAAAAGAGAAAACTATAACAAATTGCCATCATTGGGCCGTCATGATTACGGGTATTTTTTCTTTCCTCTGCTCCACTTGCTGTCGTACATGGAAGCCCCAGGAAAAGAATTCTTAAAAATTAAATTTCATGCTTGCATGTGTTTCTGTGATCTCTCATGTGTATGATCTCCAAGTGGAAAACTTCTCTAAAAATAAATGGATTACCCCTTTTTACTACACTGTCTGATGTTTCCTCAGTAGATATCTGCTCCTCTGTGATCTCTAACCCGCCACAATTGGAATGACAGGCGTTGAATTAAAAACCTCTGGGTGGCGCCCTCTGCCTTTGTGGCCCTCTTCGCATGAGCTGGGCTGGTGCAGCCGGCCTCTCCACCCCCAAGCGCCCCCCCCCCACCAGCCTGATTTTTTTGCCTGCAAGTACATCGTCATTCTTTGGCAAAGGACAAATCTTTGACCTTTTCTCAAATAGCATTGTAAATACCATATTCACTTGGCTCATTGGAAAGGATTTTTTTTAATGCCTAAGAACCTCAGCATCTTTCGATTTGGAACAGGGGACAAAGACTTAGCAAGACCAGTTCTACTCTTTGATGCAAAGCACCCCAAGCATCCAGCAACATGATCATGCAATTGATAGGGGACCATCTCCAAGCAGATAGCATCATCTAGTAACCCAGAGTCTACAGGAGGCTTCTAGATCCTGGTAAAGTGATTTTGGTTCAGTTCACACCATGCCAAACTGATGTTCACATAGTAATTGTTTATGGAAGTAGCCACAGTTGGCTAAGTCCACGCAACCTGCTAATAAATAAAGCATGATTTGTCTATCATAGTAGTTGAGTTCATACAACACACTAACTCAAGTACACACCATATTGTGTCTTATCCCAATCTAGTCTTTGGGAATTGGGCAATATCAATGAAGGGCACCATATTGAGAGAGGGTGAATATAACCAATTGCTTAATAACCCTTTCATTAGTTCTACAAGCAGGATTAAAATCATCAACATTTTACAAAAGTGGTCATGAGTTTGTAATAATCTTATGTGATGCAGTTGAAATCTTAAATGAGATCTTGGAATTTCAAGATATCTATGAGATTTTGGGATGATAACTGAAATCTTGTGAGAGTAATTGTCTAGGTGATTGGTGGGAGGAGGAGACATCTGGGTCATCATATGAGATGGGAGAAAAATGATGAAGGACTGAAAAGATTATTAGGGCTCAGGTTGGTTGACCACAAGTTCAGAAGCCCACATTCCAATGTGAAACTCAAGCAAGTATTTCAATTGGTGATAAATATGGATACTGTGAATATTTACATATCTTTTCTACTGCTTCCTGGCTAGAATTTGGGAGAATTTATGTCAACAACCTATCCCTTTTCTCACTAGATGTGTACATCAGGAAGGATCAAGAGAAATCATGCAACAAAAGAACTCTTCTGGTATTGAGATAAAAATTCCCTTTTGTGCACATGTTGTGATATTGCATGTGTCATGTGATGACTTGATGCAGCTTTTGTCATTCTTGTAACTGTATTGGATCTGACTAGACAACTTGTGCCTTGTTGAGTCACTATTTTGAAAATATTTCCTTACCTAACCAGAGAAACAAAGTGGGAGCAGAACAAGTTCCAATTTCATGCCAACTTCCCCATTGAGTTTCCTTTTGGGAATCTGGCAGGGAGCATTGGAAATCTCCTTCCTTTCCTTTCCTTTCCTTTCCTTTCCTTTCCTTTCCTTTCCTTTCCCTTCCCTTTTCTGCAGACAGCTAAATAGTAGAAGCTGGGTAAGGGAGGGAGAGAGTCCTTGTAGGATTGCTGGCTGGGAAACTGTCATGTTTCCCAGCCAGCCAGAATGTTGAACATATAAAATATGTTACCACAACAGCAGCCAGCAGCATAGTAGCAGTCCGTAACACTGAAGCAGCTACAACTTTCCCAAATTTCATTCCCTCATGAGTCATGGATCCTGGATTTTGGATCCTGGATTTTGTAAATTGGTCCATTTGAGGTATCTATGATGCACAATTTCACCCAGCTAAAGGTCATGACAAAACGTTTGGTGGTAGATAAATAATAATAGCAGATAGGTAGAGCACTAGTGGTGCAGTGGTTAAAATGCAGAATTGCAGGCTAATTCTGCCAACTGCCAGAAGTTTGATTCTGATTGGCTCAAGGTTCTGACTGGCTCAAGGTTGACTCAGCCTTCCATGCTTCCGAGGACAGTAAAATGAGAATCCAGATTGTTGGGGGAAATATGGTGATTTTGTAAACTACTTAGAGAGGGCTGTAAAGCACAACAAAGCAGTACATAAGTCTAAGTGCTATTGCTATTTGCATGAAATGCTTAACTGAGTGAGTGGTGGTGGCTGATACATCCTGGGAACATTCCCAAAAAATTAGTTTACCAAAGAAACTAATCCCCAGGAGTAAACTCCTGAGTAAACCCAATTATGTACAGGCTTTCTTTATCTCCGTCCAGTTAGCCATCTCCCTGGAATATCAAAAGCTACTCAGTTGCCTCCTTTTGCCCATCAGTTCTCAAAACAAGAAGTGGGAGAGAGGAAAAAAGAGCAGCTGCAAAAGGTTGGTTGCTTTTTTGAAGTTCTCTGCTGATGTTCTGACAGACTTCTGGTAGGCTCCTGTGATGTCTTATGTCTGCAGGGGCAGTCAAGCAAAACAGGGTCATCCTTCAAGCACCAGAAAGAGAACCAAAGAAGAAATGGCCCTTAGAGAATCTCCTGGAGACTCAGATCTGAAAACATCCCCATATGCATCCAAAGAGAACACTCCAAACTAGTTTGTCTCAACCTTGGCAGCTTGAAAGTATGTGGACTTCAACTTCCCCAGGCTGTCTGGGGAATTCTGGGAGTTGATGTCTAGACATTTTCAAGTTGCCATGGTTGAGAAACCTGCTTCTGAAGATGCTGTTTGGAAGTACCACTTGGGCACAGCTTTGCAGTCTGCTGCTGTCTTCTCTGGGGCCTATAGGAATGTAGCCTGAATTGTGGGGTTTTCCTCCCATTTCCTCTTGCTACTATGCTGCTTTTCTTTTACATTTGGTTGGTTGCAATGCATGTGTACATCTTTGTCTTTTCATAACCCATTTCCAAGGAACTGACATGACTGTTGGAATGGAAGGCTTTTGTGCTCTCTCTAGCAGTGTCTTTTCTGCCCACTATGGCAAGATTGGAAGTGGTGAGTACTGGACAAATATCAGGTAAGTATTGTACGGGGTGGTGGAAGGAGGTTAAGAGGGACAAGGGTTGCAAAGGGTTACTAAAAGAGATACAGGCTTTTAGATGCTACAGATTTCATCCATGATGTCTTCCACTATTATTGCTTATCTAATGAATAGAGAAGAGGGTTTGGATATCATGATTATTGCCGGTACTGTCCTAATGCAGGAGTTCAAGAAATACCAGGCATTTTCTGGAACAAGCAGTTATGGATTCTGTCTTGCAAATACCACTCTAGTATGGAAAAATACATCTTTAAAGGAAAAATTGAGAGTGCTAGATCTATTTTGCCCATAAGTGAGAAAATACAAATGAGACAGGAAAAAATATATTCAATGACCTGCAAGCCTGCCATATATAAAACAGGTTATCGTAGCTACCTTGCAAAAACCTGGTTAGTCACTAGATGGCAGCCAAAGGTAAAAAGTCTCCTTTGCTGCCATCTAATGGTCATGCAGAGTTTTATATCCAGATCTTTTAGTCTTATAAAATAGATCTGATCCTTATTGTTCATAAGGAGTTGAAATTTCAAACAAGCTAGTTTTAGCAAAGCAAACATATTTTGGAAAAGCTTCTTCCTAACACACCTATGTCAGATGGTGCTGACCTTTCCTTCACTGGAGGGATTTAAGCAGAGGACAGCTGGCTACCCATCAGTGATTCTGTAATTCCATCCTGCATTGAAATGAGCAACAGGTTGGATTAAATATTCTGGAAGTTGAAGTCTACACATCTTAAAGTTGCCAAGTTGAGAATGCTGACTTGGAAGACATTGTGAAGAGTAATTTTACTGTTTTAAATAAATGTTTAACAATTACATATTTTACACTGAAAAAAAATCCTAAAGGACTAGTACAAAATGAAATAATACAGACACATCAAATTACATCTTCCCAATGATAAAATGACAACCTTCAATGACTCTCAGAAAGAGTGCTAATGACTAGATTATTGCAAAGAATATAAATCCTTTCCATTCTCCACCATTGAATCAGAACTGAAGAAGCTTCTTGGATGAGAAGAGAAATATCTTCATGCAAATGAAAGAAAGTCCAGTTGCCTTTTGAAAAAGCATCCTTAGGACAACCATGACCTGGATGACTGAGAATCCCCATAGATATTTTTGAGGTTTACTGTGGATGTGCTGGACACAGTGGATAGGTATGTTCTCAGGTGTTCCTCACCCATGTTTGGGGCAGGTCATGCCACTGAAGGAAAGTGGTGCATTTTCTGCAGTGTTGGCCTGATATGCTTAACTCTCCCAGACAGCTTAAATGAAAAATCCAGAGAAGGTAACCAGTTCATTGGTAAATTCAAAGAACAGAAACTGACAGGTCTCCTAAAACAAGAAATTGAGAGCATCCAAAATTGACAATGACAATTATTCATCTCTAATTCCGGAACATTAATTCCACAGAAAATAACCTCATTCTGAAAATGATTTAAGCAGCCAAAATATACCATTCAGCCATGTTTCTAACTTCTTCCAATTATAATTCCTTCCCTCCCCCTGAAATTGTCAGTCACAAACTGAAGATATTTTAGCACCCCCCTCCCCCCTCTTCCCCCTTAAAGTGGTGTCTTATTAACTTGCTTGTTTAATTGGCTGGGATGATTATGCATTCAGTACTGAAATGATGGGGCTGAAGGACAGAAGGAGATATTTGTTGTACAGTAGGTGATATTCAGAGTTGTTGAAGGCAGGAAAGGAGACAGAATGTTGGAAAACTCTCTCGGCACTAATCACGACACTGATTTGTTATGCCAGTTCTCTTCCCAGTAAAATCAAAGAGGACACATCTGAAAAAGTAGATAGTCTAATGAGTAAGACATTTGGTAAATAAGACCAATTAAAAAATCAAACGTGGTGCACATCTGTAAAAGCAGATAATATACCAGGTAAGACATTTGGCAAATAAAACCATATAATGATGTTGCAAACCTCAATGCAGCCTCACGTGGGGAAAATGCATTTTTATTGCAAGTGATTTATTGAGACCATGATTAAGACATTTTAGTATATGAATAAGACTATTGATTTTTAATAACCCAATCCTGACCGTGTTCACACTGACATAGGAACAATTGATTTAACAGATTTAATTTCCAAGTGAAGATATAAGAGTGCAATTTTACAAGCTGAAAGAATATTTATTTATCTACATTTTATTACAATTGTTCTAATTAAAGATGGGTAAATGTTTATTTCACAATTTAATGCAAATGTGAGTTTACTTTTTCCAAATCTATATGTGAATTAAAATGCAGCTGTAAATCAATAGCAACACTTTTTAAATGTTAATGTAATGTAATTAATGTTAATGTATTCACAGCTAAAAAAATGGCATACCGAAAATTTGTGTGTAAACAATGCACTACTATTAAGGATACTTTTATTTCATTCTTTCTTCAAAAAATAAGGATGACACATTTCATTTTCTTATATTCTTTTTTCTTACAACACATCTGAGAGATAGGGCAGATCTGACGGAAAGATTTGATCCAAGGTCACCCAGTGAATTTCAGGAAAGATCCCCCAAATTTTGAATTTTGAATTTTGAACAGAAATCATTGACAGCATATTGGGACTTTTGAATCAAGAATTAGATGGGAGCTTTCAAAGTGGTGAACAACTGCAGGGAAAACTGTGTTTGAGTTTTCAGGGTGCAAGGTTCAGGTTTTCAGAGAGTGAAAACTGTCATTTGTTTCCATATGATGCTGTGGATTTTTTTTAAAAAGTACCATATTTACTGCTAAGCAAAATGGCCTTGAAATTAAAATACATATTCTTACCAAATCAAAGATGGCCCTTCATTTTTATTGTTAAGTTATTTGGAGAAAATAACTATTCTTCTTTTAAAACTATTGTTTTGTTCCCTGGGAGTCAATTTAACTCATGACAACTGCCCGGACAAGCCCCTGAAGTCTTCTTGGCAAGATTTCAGAAGTGATTTGTCATTGCTTCCTTCCCAGGGCTGAGAGAGAGTGACTGGCCAAAGTCACCCAGCTGGCATCATCATTATTATTATTATTAATTCAACTTATATGCCGCCCTACTCCCTGAGGACTCAGGGCGGCGCACAAAGATAAAACAATGTAAACAATAAAACCATACAAATAAAACAGTATTAAAACAATCAATATATATAATTAATAACCCAGAATTAAAATTTC
>JANHFM010003134.1:363253-375185 GCA_032468115.1 Grayia smithii
TATTTTTCTACTTGCATTTTTTACGTGCTTTCGAACTGCTAGGTTGGCAGAAGCTGGGACAAGTAATGGGAACTCACTCCGTTATGCGACACTAGGGATTCGAACCGCTGAACTGCTGACCTTTCAATCGACAAGCTCAGCATTTTAGCCACTGAGCCACCGCTTCCCATCTGAAGATAGACAGACATAAATTCAATCCAGGTAGATCTGTCATTGGCAATTAAATAGACAATTTTCTAGACAATCATTTATCAATCAACAGCCCCAAGCGATATCAGAATTGCACATTCACTCATTCCTGAACATCCAGAAGGAGAAAAATTTACTCTGGTTTTCTTTTATGTTCTTAATGTGAATTTTAAAAAAAAGCATCGGTCCCTAGAGCAAACGTACCTAGATTGGTTTTAACCCAATCGATCTGTTTTAATTGGGCCTTTGATACTGTGGAAGAGAGCATACATATTGGCTAATGGGCAGTACAATCCATAATGTCAACAGTCCTGGATTGTGAGCTTTTTGTGTTAGTTTTTCAAAAATGGATCCCAAGGTAAGTGGGGTATATTTAAGACAGGATTCTACATCTTTTTTCTTTCTTCATTAGACTGGCTCATCACTTGTTCAAACGATCCTTTCAACTGGGCAGAATCCAACTCTGCTTTCACTCCTGATTTTAGACAAACCCTTGGTGGATTCTGTAGAGATTCTCAGTTATCCAAGTCATGGTTGTCCCAAAGGTGCTTTTTCCAGGTTTCTTGAAACAGGTTTCTTGGGACAACCATGACCTGGATGACTGAGAATCTCTACAGACTTTTACCAATACAATTTGGGATGAACACCCATTGAATGGTGTGGGAGTAGGAATGGATTTCCAGAGGGAAAAAATTGCAGACTACAGGAACCAGGAGCACTTACTCAGGTGACCCTGAGGACACAGATAAACCTCCAAGTGCATCAAGGACCCTCAAAAAGAATGTAAATGACAAGCTGTCTGCAAGGAATATAAATCCTTCCATTCCTCACCATCCTGTCAGAGCTGAAGGAGGAGAAGCAAAACATCTTCAAAAGAAAAAAACAAGACATTCCAATTGCCTCCTGAAAAAAGCACCTTTGGGACCTTGGTGGATTCTAAATCCTAATCTGGTCACTCACAATTTACTGAAGCACCTGGATTCGCATAGGAAGATAAACCACAAGCTGTAAATCCTTGGCTTACAACCACAATTGAGCCCATAATTTCTGTTGCTAAGCAAGACAATTGTTGAGTGACTTTTGTCCCATTTGACCTTTCTTACCATAGTTCCTGGCAAATAGATGGGGAAGAAATGGAGGTAGTGACAGATTTTCCTGGGCTCCAAGATCACAGCAGATGGGGACTGCAGCCAAGAAATTAAAAGATGCTTGTTCCTAGGGAGGAAGGCTATGGCAAATCTAGATAGCTTACTAAAAAGCAGAGACATCACCCTGCCAACAAAGTGCATATAATCAAGGCTATGGTTTCCCCAGTTGGAAATGCATGATTGTGAAAGTTGGACCATTCTTTGAGCGCCAAAGAATTGAGGCCTTTGAACTCTGGTGCTGGAGAAGACTTCTGCGAGTCCCTTGGACTGCAAGGTGATCAAACTGGTCACTCCTAGAGGAGATCAACCCTGACTGCTCTTTAGAAGATCCTGAAAATGAAACTCAAATACTTTGGCCACCTAATGAGAAGGAAGGACTCACTGGAGAAGGGCCTAATGCTGGGGAAGATTGAGGGCAAAAGAAGAAGGGGACGACAGAGAACGAGGTGGCTGGATGGAATCACTGAAGCAATCGGCATGAGCTTAAATGGACTCCAGAGGATGGTAGAGGACAGGAAGGCCTGGAGGAACATTGTCCATGGGGTCGCGATGGGTTGGAACTTGGATATGACTTCGCAACTAACAACAACAACATGCAGAGAAGACCTCCCACACCCCTGCTGACTTCTGCACATGCCCTGGAGTTAGATCCCTCTTTTCTATCTTTCCCAGATGTTCCATAATTTTTAAACAATATGGGGAAGTATTGATCCCCAACAGTTCATGCAGGTTAGGGAGAGGACAATATTTTGTGGCAGGGATGGCATTTAACGTTATGGAGATGTGATGGCCACTGAAGATGGAGCAAAGACACAGAGTTTTGCTGGGGAGATGTTGGGGCATTGTCATGGGTATTATTGGGATGTTTCAATCATTATTTTTCCTGGCATTTGACTTGAAAGATAGCACAGGTAAATCTTCTTGGTCAGCCTTGGTTACTAATGTCTTATCCTGGTGCCATCTCATCACTGCAGAAAGATCAGCATTCACCATAGGATATCAACAAGAATCTCATTGCTTCCTGATACCTCAGATCCAGAGATGCTCCACCATTTATAGCCAGTGCTTTCTAGGCTAAGTTAATTCTACCTTTTCATATATATATTAAAACACAAGGGGTGAATCTGCTAATTAACTATTAATTACTTATCAACAAGCCATTAATTGTTTCTAGTTATATTTATTATTGACATTAGTCTGCTCATATCAACATTCAAGATTTATGACAGTATATTAAAACATACATAAAGAAGTTTATCCACAAATGTTCCCCATGTTGCAACTTGGGGTTGAATCTCCCGGCTTTTGGCAAATACCCTCTTAATAAAGAAAATAGAGGCAATTCATTGTGTTATTAGCCCCTTAAAATGCATTAAAATGATTTTTTAATACGCTGTTAGTAGTTAGTATTTTATTTTTAATACCAATTTTTCTATTTAAAAATAACATAATGTATAATGCATAATGTAATTGTTGGGATGCTAGAAATCATAATAAATAAATACCGGTAGGTTTTGAAGAGTACATGACTTATTTTAATATTGCATATTTTCTGAAAATGCATGTAGTAACAGGCAATATGATATTTTAAAAATATCTTAACTAAACAAATAGGCTTCTCCCTATGAGCCATTAATTTCAGCATCAGTTTTCTTCTCCCCTGCAGGTAGGGTTTCACCTTAGGAGTTGGAAACCTTGTGGCCTGTCTATTTAAGGAGTACTAAGATAATAATTCCTTGCTTAAATGCCATATTAGCAATACAGATAGCATTGTACCTGCTCGTTGTGATTCCTGAGAAATCATGGGAAATGAAGATCAGTCTGGCAGGGCTGAAATCTCTACTCGATCGTTACTCAAACAAAGAGTGGAAAAGCAGAAGAAGACGGAAAATTTCAGAGTTACAGAAATACTTCATTTCCATGTTTTGTTGTAGCTTGGATTTTTAGAAAACACATTAAGAACACCATATATAAATACAGACATAAATAAGCTCTGCTCCAAATGCTTTAACTGATGATTCAGAAGCTAGCATTATATGTGCCTGTCCAGCCCTCATGAGTTTTTTTTTTATCCAGGACCCGAAAAAGAGAAGAGGTGACTTTCCACCATGACAACAGGATGGCCTCGGTGCCATCCAGTGCCTCATTTCATTCTGACTAGAGAACAATGGCTCCGTTGTGGCAGTGACCCTTCCCATTCTGGAGTCACAGACAATCCAAAGAGGATTTACCACCATTGTGGGTCTCTTCCCCGCCCTCCCTCCCCGTCTCTCTTATTTTGCTTCCCTGATGCAGAGGGCTGTTCTCTTTCCTTCTCTCTTTCTTGCTTTCCCCTCTATGGCTGGGCAACTTGCATACTTTTTTGCAAATCAATATAAGATCCTTTGTGACATAAACCTTAGCCATTTTAAAACATCTTTCATTTTTGCGGAGAGCGACTGTTGTTAGCAACATGGCATGAGGGCTATTTTCAGAATGTAGGACAGAGTTAAGGATTGAGGGCACATTTTCTTCTGTATATATCAGGACTTCTTAGCTGTAATTAATTGGGACACCAGGCTTTGTATTTCGAGAACAGGTCATTTGCTTATGTGCTGCCCAAATCTTTTTTTTTTTTTTTGCCTGCTTGACAAAGGCACCTCACATATGTTCCAGATACCCTTTCTGAAGAAAGATTTAAACTTGCCAGTTGAATAATACTTTGCTACAAGTATTTGGCCTGGGGCGAAAAAGCAAAGAGAGGGAAAGAGAATCATTTTCCTTTCCTACAGCCATAGCCTGGAGCTGCCGTCTTTCTGAGTTTGATACGACTGGCCTCACACTGTCACATGGTCATGATGTAAGATCAGGAGTGCTCTGAGTGTCAGACAAATCTGGATTTAGGGGAATTATAGCAGATGTTGCAAAATGGCAACAGTTTAGTGAGTCCCTTTCATCTCACCGTCGGGGAGGCATGTCCACTAAGTGTACTAGACAGAAAAGAATGTTATCTTTGATCCCTAACACTCGTGGGGAAAGAGGGTGATGGTGGAGTTTTCCTAGTTAAAAATGTACAGAGGGACTTCAGATCACGTAGAGATAAAGGCAGTGGGCCACCGAGGTGCAAAGTGGAAGTCTTCTTCCATGGAAAAAAAAAAAAATAGAGCTGGGAAAAGTTGTGGCATTGGATCTATCTCAGTTACAAACATAAATATCCTCTTTATTAAGATTTTTGTTTATATCAGTGGAAGAGAGGGGGAGATAAGTAAAATAATCCAAATCAGATTAGTGAGAAATCCTGGTTTTTCTCTGAAGAAGAACTGGCAAGAATCTCACTTTCTATCCCATTAGTGTCATATGATATGGAATATTGGTTTGAACGAGCAGGGACATTTTTATATCTAGCTTCTTTTAAGGTTGCCTTACAGGAAGTGGAGGGTATTAATACATGTGGTCTCTATTCCTGTTTAAATTCCCAAAGTCCTGCTCCTCACAGAAGCCTTAACCCTTCACCAAGTCTGGTATCTCTCCATAACCCGCCTCCCTGGGTTGATCCCTAACTTCCGATTCTTGTTTAGTAGGAGGGTTAGTTCTGGATTAGAATTTTTTAGATTTGGCAGACTGAATAGGAAAGCTTTGAAAGCTACCTCAGGGCTACAGAAGAAGTTATCAAACTTTGGTCTTGAATATTGATGCACAAATAAACTAATTTAATATAAGACAGCTTTGCCTTCCCAGGGTGTGTTATGTATGCACCGGACTACCTTTCCCATAATGACCAAACAGTTTAAGTATTATGATTCAGCACATCTGGAAGGTACCAGATTATGAAAAGCTGATACAAAAAATATATGTTGGTGACGTGCTTGGTTTCTAGTTGCAAGGAGTTTCTTCTTTCCAATCCCAATAATGCTATCATCTCCCTGTAAGTGGAGAAATATTCTAACATCTCAGGAGGGATCTTATCACTTACTTTCTGGCATGTATTAAATATATTTTGAATGCACTGGCTTATTATCATTTTTTAGAAAAATGTTCCACTTTCTGAAAAAAGGTCATATCAGATATATTATTACATTTCTCATCAGAAATGAGGGTTATGATTATTTATCATGCCCTCATTGTACTTTGCACTTCAGTTCCGAATTATATCTGTCAAAAGATCACTCTATTCCATTTTTGTTTCTCTCTGAAGATCCTATGTAGAATATGTTACATGTCATGATACTTTTCACCTCACTGGCCAATGATGGAAATATTGGAGAAATAGCATTGAATGGGGATGGCATATGAATGAGTTGTAAGACATGTATTTGTTTGTTTGTTTAATTTATATGATACCCATCTTATTATTGAAGTGTTTGGATGGCTTACAATAACAAGATTCTAGCTTTGCACTTAAAGTGCCACTAGTGTTACTGACCATCTTGAACGAACCTGCATGAAGCTTCCAAGAGATCCTGTTCGCGAGTTTCCCTGAGACCTAAAGTGAGGACTTCAGTCAAAGCAAAGGGTGGATCAGAGATCCCACCAGTTGAAGTTCTCTTGTGTACTATGGTTTTATTAATGAACACTGGTGATTTTTAGATATGTCTACGATGTTTTTATGGCTGGATTTTTGCATACACACATTATATAGTGTGTTTCTTTCTGCCTTGTATGCCATTTGATTCATTAATTCCCTGGGTGGTTTGCATGCATTTTGTTTATAGCAGTAGATTAATTGCA
This sequence comes from Grayia smithii, assembly GCA_032468115.1. NCBI lineage: Eukaryota > Metazoa > Chordata > Lepidosauria > Squamata > Grayiidae > Grayia > Grayia smithii. Next base: position 369,298 of record JANHFM010003134.1, read on the forward strand.
GTCTCAAAGAGAGGAGGAATCCTTGGAAGCTGCAACAAGAATAAGCTGCAACACAAAAAAGCCAATGGTTGCAGAATTTGACATAATTATTGGCATTGCTAAAGAAAAAGCAGATATTGTCAACCATGCAAATGTCCAGGTACAGAAATCATACATGAACTCATAATCCATCCCAATTTCTATTATAAAAATGTTGAAGCTCTGTTAGATCAAAATCAGGATTTCTTATAGATTTATTGCAAACAATAGATCCAAGGTAATTCATATCTTGGACCATTTATGAGTGCCATTAAATATAACTTGCCACAAGTAACTAAAAAGTAAATGGTTCAGGGGCTTCCAATCTATCTGTTGCCAAGAACACGTACCATTATTTATTCCAGGGCAAGATGTGGACACGTACATCCACTGTGCTTGAAGCAAAACAAGTCTGGTTTTCCGCAGAGTCTGATTCTCTGAGAGAGAAAATTCAGATTCCAGAGATAATGTTCTAAGCTCCAAGTGAGACCACACTTTATAAATCTAATAAACACCAAATGCCTATTTAGCTCAATTAATAGTTGGTTCAGTGTTGCTTGTTTCTTTGACCCTTGCTGCTTTAGTTGCAAATTTCCCTCCACTTTGGGAATCTTCAGGATCACATAACAGGACTGTGTTGTGACAGTTCCTATACAATGTACAGCACACACACACACTTATGTTTTTGCAATGCATCCAGTTGTTTATGAATTGCTTCTGCAGCCATTTTAATAACAGCATCTGTTTTTCTTCTATTTAATGGCTATCAGAAAAATACTTTATTGTTGTTGTTAGGCATGTTAAATTTTAGACTTTATAAGAACAATATCGAAACATACCGTGTACTGCAGCTAATTTAAGGGGGAAGGGGGAAGTAAACAGTATATTTAGTGTTCTCCTGTAATTTTAACCACTTGTCTGTTATTAATTTATTAGATTTTAGGACTTTTCCTTCAGGTTCTCGTTATGATGGGAGAAGATTCAATGAAAGATCTGCCACAATTTCTCAGTGACATTTTCTATGAACATTTCTAAGATTTTTCAATTTTTTTTCTACCCAGAAAAAAGGAGTATTTCTGAATATCTCTCCACTACACTGTTGTGACATGTCCTTTGGATTGGATCTTTTCTGGACCTTTCCTGTTGCTTTCTCAAATCCTGAAGAACTGGCCAAAATTCTCAGTTTTAGTTTTTACTTAGTTTTCTGGTTTAATCTTCATGAATCTCCAAACTACTTAGAAATCATCATCCCAAATTTAAGATGAAAAAATGTGCAATGTGTTATGCTCATTACACATAATATTCATATCTTTATATGCTCTTTTCTTAATACAGTGGTATCTCAGTACTCATCATTAATTGGTTCCAGGAGGTAGATGAGAACCAAAAACGATGAGTATCAACAAATTTGGTACCAAACAAGTTGGCTAGAAAAATTAGCAAGTCATAAGGCAACCAATACGGACAAGTTCTAGCTTGCACTTCAAGTACCAAATAAATAACGAGTACCAGGACAAAATTTACTTTGATACTCAAAATAAATTGAGTATCAAATTCAACAAGTTTCAAAGTGGTTGAGTACCAAGATATGATTCTGCATACATTTTTGGGGTGCTTCAGTTTAGTTTTGATATTTTAAAGTTGGGAACAACTTTTCACATCATGAAGCCATTATAATTCATTTCTTGAATAGTTTCTCAAAGTGCAAATTGGGAAATTTCATATGAAAGTGTTCTACTAGACTTTTAAGATGGTATCCAGATTGCCGGCTCTCCAAACAAAAGAAAACATAAGGAACAAAAGAATAACCAATCAAAAGGTGGGAGGGGAAATGCTGTATTCATTGCTTGAAATAAGCCCTACTCTTAAAAAAAACCATTGGAGAATCCATCTGGAGAAACTTATTTTTTTCTGTCCACAAAGTTAGATGGAAAATATTGAATCCATCTCTACACTTGCTTTGGTTTTATTTCTATCTTGTTCATTCTGGTAAACACGAATGCTTATTTACCTTTCTGTCTTTTAGGAGTTCTTAAACGGTATATAAAATGACTTTTATAGGGGTTTTTTTTTCCATAACAGGTTAACACAATGCATCAGTTCTTTAATGAAGGACTGTGAAAAGCATACAGATGTAAATGTTAATTTGATCTTTTGAGGAGTCCAATCTCCAAATACTTAAAATATGAAGCTGCTTCATGAAGGGAGATGGGTGCTTCCTTCTCTCTCCACTTCTCCCTATCTTCTGCCCTCACTCATTTCCTCTCTTCTCCTCTTCTGTTGGTTTGAGTTCCCCTTGTCTTAACTGGAAATGCAACAACTGTTTAAAAAATGGCAGGAGGGATGAAAAGATTTAGGGAGGGTTGAAGAAATTCCTTGATTTAGGACCCTAATCTGCTGTTCCAATTCCCTCCACTGTGCAGATCCTTAAGGAGCTCCAATATCTCACATCCTACCTACATCCTACCAAATCTCTCTCTCTCCCCCCCCTCCCTCTCTCTCTCCTCCTTCCTCCCTCCTCGCTCCCCCATATCTCTCTCCCACCCAAAAGGGAAAACAAGAGAAAGACTTCCAAAGGGCAGAGAACCATCAGGAGATGGCGAAAATGCTTGAGAATAAGGTCAGAGTCGGTCTCCTTTTGCCAACAGTACTGGGGAAGGGGTGGCTGCCTGTCCCCCCCCTCTCCCCCCCCCAGCAATGTTCAAAGGCTTCAGCATGCTTTGTTCCACTGTGTAGGGATTAGGCCAGGCGGTCTGAGAATTTGCCTTCTAATTAAAAAGGATAAAAGATAGAAGTAGCATTAGACTAAAACATAGCAATGATACTTCGCAAGTTTGAGCTCTTTTTAAAACACACGTCCAAAACCTGTTAGTCACAAGACATTGTAAGAAATCACCACTAGGTTTGCTTTATCCCATTTGTTTTATGCCCAAATTTAACAAAAGAGGAAGAAATAGACAGATATGAAAAAAAAAGGGGGGGGGAGTTTTGAACTTTCCCAGCTGTTCCTTAGTGAAGAAAGCAGACTAATTGTACGGAAATCATTTTTGCTTTATGAAAGGGGAGGAGCTCTGTTTTGTAAATGGATGACCAGGTTCATGGCCCCTTTCTCTCCACACTATATATACCAAGATATTGTTTGCTATGAATTTAATTTAACACCATTACAATTTATTATACATCTACGTAAACAAATCTGTGCTGTCCTTATAAATATTTATTCTGATTGTGCCCAGGTGCCTTACACAATGTGGACATTAAGTTTGATTTGATCAATTTCTGATATTCCTGGTAACTCTCTTATGGGTGGGAGGAGAAGTGAAACTTAGAGAAATCATATTTTAATAGGAACTTAATGTCACGTTGCATTACTTAGAATCTTATTAAATATTACTAGAAAATACAAATACAAAAAGAGACAAAAGTTAGAAAACTGAGTGAAAGCAGAAGAAAGGTGCAAAGAGAGAGAAAGAGAAAAAATGGTGACTGCCAGCTTTTTTCAGTGCAGTACACCAAAATAGAAACTACAGCTTCAAGCTTTTGCTTTACATTTTGCATTTCAAGCCATTTCTATAATCACAAAATCATTCTAATCAGCAAAACTTAAAATCAAAGTTTCATTCTTTTTTACTTTCGCGCAAAAAGTCCAGAAAAGGTTTCCAAGTAAAAACAAAGCCACGTTGTGCTACCGTACTGACGCACTGTACAATTGAAACCATCTTTCAGAAGATGCATTTCTCCAAACATTTCAGGGCCGTTCTCCAGTCTGAATACATGACCAAACATGTATGTATTAAAAAAAAAGTGTCCATAAAAATGTGTATTTTGACAAACACAATGAACAAAAACGCTTTATACTAGAAAAATTGAGTACAAAAAGAAATGTATGCTGATTTTCATTTGTTTAATGTTTCAGAACTAATGTGGAACAAATCAAATTTAGAATGTGAAAAATAAGCAAATCAGAATGTCCCTAAACATTTATCTGAACCTAATAGCTTGAGGAAAATGAACATTTGCACCTCCTTTTCTTTTATCAAAGTTACCATCAATTTTTTTTACAGGCCAGGCAATAATATCTGAGCTTGCACATTACATTAAAACTAATATTTTCAGTTCTAAACAGACAGTCTCGTTTTACACAATATATTCTAATCTATAAATAAATCAGACAAGATTAAAATTAAGGAACCTTTAATGACCTGTGAATGTAGCTGCTAGATCTTTAGATGACCTGGTTAACAATCTATCTGGGCTGAAAAACATGGATAAGAGAGCCAGCAATTGATTTATTTCTCTTTTGTGTGGAAGAAAAGGGATTCTTATTACTCCGGAACAGGTGGTAACTCAGAGAGTTGGACAATGATTGGATTATGTTTTTTGCCTCTCCTATTGGCCAGCTAGATAGTGAGCAATGATGGCAAATGGGTTTCCTGTGAGTTCTCTGCCTTTTAAGGTCAACAGAAGTGAAGATGGTCACATGATACAGGGTTTTTTAGGCTGGATACTAGTAAATTTTAGCAATAATTGTTTACTTAGGAAACGGTTCTCCATGATGTTTCTTCTCCTTTTAACTTTCTTGTCTATTTCCTAATTTTCAGCATGTGCTACAATTCTGGGTTTTCATGAAAGTGTCTCCTCAGAGCTTTTATAGGTCAAGCCCCTGACCTGTAAAAGCTGATGGATGGATGGATGGATGGATTTGATTTGATTTATACCCCACCTTTCTACTCTGTCATGCTGCCCACAAAAGTACTGTTAAGAACCTCCAGCTATTCTCTCCCTCTTTTCCATCAGAGTTCCATGGTTATTATCTTCCTTATCTTCCTGTATTTTTATTAAGGCTATGGACAGCTTAAAGACATTTTAATTGGTGAATCATGCGAGTTATGGTTCATTAACAGAACAATTCGCTTTTCAAGAAGTTGCATGTAAGTTAAGAAAAATACCAATATTTCTGAAGCAAAAACCTATAGAAATTTTATTCATTTAGCCGTGGTGAATAAGAACATATTTCAAAATAGGCACAAGAAAGAAAAAAGCCCTGTTATTATGGTGTGGGCCATCTCTAAGTTTTAAAAGTCTGCATATTAATAAGAAAGCAAAAGAATTGATCAGGGCAATGTTTAGGTTCTGCAAAACTATTGTAGCCATGTAGTATAACCAGTCAATCAATTCAATGGGATATATGGTTGTTTATTTATTTAAACAACAAACGAGAAGCTTCTGGGCTTACAAACCTTTGTGGGGAATGTAAGTCTCTGACAGAGTCCTCAGTGACCCCATGCATAGCATGATCTCATTGCACATGACTGATGCAAAGTATTTATTTATTTATTTATTTACAAGTAGCAGGGTGGCAACTTCATTTGTCAGGTGCCTTGAATATTCTTCACAGCCGTTATCTAGATGATCCTGTGATTCATCCCTTCCCAGCAAGCAATGAGTAAAAAGGACTGCTTAATAGCTATCTAGAGACAGAGTCGGAGCAAAGAAATAACTATATTTTGGCAGTCTTGTCACCCCAATATTATCCCAAGTAGGGGTGCTCCATCAGATTTGCTCTTCATTTTTTTATTATTATTAAATTTATATATCACCCATCTCTCAATTGAGTTATACTAGGCATCTCTTCTGGTGCTTCATCTTCCAAAGTCCCTCAGAAAACTGAGGACCACCTCAGGATGGACACACAGTGAGAAGCCCCAGGAGCTCTCTGATCCAAGGCCCTTGTCGCATCCTCATTCAAGGCATACACCAAGGCCTCAGTTGAACAATCTATCAAACTCTTGAGGAAAAAAAGCAAATTTCCTTTGGAATCCCATTAGTCACCTAGAGAAGGCTTATAGGCTCTACCGGGGGAGGGGGGA